>VMDO01021621.1:0-35080 GCA_007922755.1 Pedetes capensis | reverse complement strand
ACTATATAGTAAAAGATAGAGAAGACTTGGATGGGAAACTTAGATGGGAAGGGGGGGAGGGGGGAAACATAGAGGAGGGTAAGGGGTAACCTATATGAATAATGCTTATCAAATTGCATATATGAAAATTGTCACAATGAAAAGCATGTCAAAATGAATCACATTATGATGTACATTAAAAATTTCTAATAAAAAAAAAGAATAAAAGGTCTCTGTATTTAGGATGGTACAAAAGAGAACCCATTGTGCATGGCGTGGTAGCTCAGTGTTTGCCCATCATATGCGAGGCCTTGAGTTCCATTCTTAGTACAGAGAGAAGGAGAACATTAAATATCTAATAGGTGTAGGTTAAATCTAACCGTTCTGAAGCGTCACCATGCATTCATTACCATACATACTTTAGAAACTCTATACAACCTGTTGGGCTGGGATTTGGCTCAGTGGGTAGAGCACTGCGCTGCAGTCTCTGAGGTCCCGAGTTCTATTCCCAGCACCGCAAAAATGGGAGAAGGGCCTGGCAATCCACTCCCAAGGCAATCCCGAAACAGTCAGCCATTGAAAACCCTATGAGGGTCGCTATGAGTCGGATGCCGACTCGATGGCACCTAACAACAACAACAACATACAACATATTGCCAGAGGAGGGCTGCGGGGGGAGGAGTGGGAAAGAGGAGGGAGAAGAGAATGAGACTGAGAGTCCCAGGGGCAGCATCGATCTTGGCAAAATAAAGAGGTCCTCAGTCATGAGGGCATGGGGAGCAAGGAAAAGTAGGAAGGTGCTGGAGACCACACTCATGTGTAGGACTTCTCCACTAAGCGTGGGGCCGCAATGGTCAGCGGCTGCAAAAAGAGTAGGTGGACCATGGGGAGCTGATGAGACAGGGCTCAGAGGCTGGTCCTGGGCCCCACACTCAAAACGACGGTCCCCTGAAAGCCAGTGGACCCAGGTTTGCGCACTTATAACCAGTCTGTTCCCTGGAGCAAGGTCACCCCTGAGGGAGGAGCTTTGGCTTTTGAACTTTATCCACTTACTGGTCAGCCTGGTGGGGAGCTCATTCATGAATGTTTTGAGCTGGGCAGAGACCTTGTCATCCATGGAAAGCACTCAGAGTAAGTCTTTTATTCCTGAGGCAGCAGCTGTGGCGAAGGTCTGTCCCCTCCTGACCTGGGGCATCTTGAGGAGGGACTCTGCTCTGTCTGGTCAGCCAGGGGCATCAACTGTTTCCTGTGCCCACAGAGCAGCCTTTGCGCTGAAACATGGCCTTGGCCCCTCAAAGGTGCAGCCATTGCTGTGGTCTGAATACAAAATGTCCCCTGCTGCCTCATATGCTTCCTGCTTGGTCCTCAGCTAGTGGCAATATTTTGAGTGGCTGTGGAAACTTCCAGAGACGAGTCCTATTTGGAGTGAGTAGGCCACTGGGATGGGCTGCCCCTAGTCCCTTTCTGGCTCTCTGCTTCTGTGCCCCTGATGTGACAGCCTCCTCCTCTGTACGCTCTCTCCACCATGAAGTTCCACCTCACCCCTGACAGGACAGTCAATGGAGCCAAGGACCATGGACAGTACCCTCCAGGAGACAGAGGCACAGCATGCTTAGGCAACTCTCCCAGAGTGGCAGAGATGACGGTCCTCCTCTCTAGGCTGCCCTCTTGTCCACTGATTTTTATCACTATCATTGCCTCCTGTTCTGGCTCCTGGAATCACTGAGGAACCATCTACTCACTTTCCACAAGGTATCCTTTCTAGGGTCTTCCTGATGTTATAGTGATTATTTCATTATCTCCAGGCAGTCTAGACTCTGAAGACTTTTTAAAAGTTTAGATGAACTATGTGGACAAGGTTTAGTAGGTTCCAGAAAGTGGACTTTGATTTTAGATGCAAAACTGTTTGCCTTTACAATCTTAACCCAAACACAGATCAAGTACCCTTTGTTTGGTCCCCTTGGGATCAGCAATGTTTCAGATTTTGGGTTTTTTTAAATGTTAGAATATTTACATATGCATAATGAGATATCTTGGGGATGGGACCCAAGTCTGAAAACAAAATTAATTTATGATTCATATACACTGTCTACACACACCTGAAGGTGGTTGGATACAATATCTTATTAATTTTGTTCCTGAGCCAGTCTCACTGTGTGCAATTTTCCGCTTGTGGCATCATGTGGGGGCTGAGAAAGGTTCAGAGTTTGGAGCATTTCAGATTTCAGATGTTTGGATTGGGGAGGCTCAGCTGTGAGATACATATTTGGAACTTTCATGTCAGTGTCCAACCCACCCTGCCCTCCTATTTCTTTGCTACACATGGTGGGTTTTCACATAGTAGGTGAATCAGAGACAATCATTGACCTATTTTCTTTGAATGATTTTTTAAAATCTTACATTAGAAGTAGTTTCTGAAGATTATCTTTTCCCTCTTTATGATCAATTTTAAGGATATAGCTGAGTTTTTTCATAGGAGAAATTACTTGAAGCAAGTGGATCACCAGGTAGTTCTCTGGGATCATTATGTTCTGTAGGGACTTTGTGTTAGAATTATGCTTTTATAGTGCGGATTTGACCTGCACCATAGAGTTTGGATTTTTTTTTTAAGACAGGGTCTCATTACATGTCCCAGACCAGCCTCAAACCTGTTTTGTAGCCCAGGTTGGCCTTAAACTCACGATCCCCCTGCTTCAGCCTCCCGAATGCTGGGACTCAGCACACCCAGCTGAGAGCCTGAATTCTAAAACTGTTGCTGTTAGGTGCCGTCAAGTCGGTGTCTGACTCATAGCGATGCTATGTATAACAGGTGAAATACTCCTGTCAGTGCTTCTCTGCTATTCATAGGGTTTTCAATGGCAGATTGATTTTTGGGAGTGGGTTGCTGTGTCCTTCTCCCAGAATTCTAAAGGGACATCTGCAAATATGTTCATTTGAATTCAAACAAAATGAAATGGCAGAAATGGGGAGACTTTAATGCAGTTGCTCACTCACCATCGAGCAGGTATGTGTGGCTCCCTATGTTCTGTCCCTACAGGGCCACCAGAGAACACTGGCCATACCTGCCATCTGACAATACCACTGCATTCCAGAAAGCACTTAACAGGCTCACAACTGACATATTCAAAGTGAAGAATGGATGTTCATAAGAAGTCTTCATGGTACATGGGGCCTGGCTTATGAGGGAAGACACCAATGGGGAAAGCCAGACAATAAAGTATATGTGAAAATACAGAGGGTGCCAGAGGATGTAGACCTATCTTGGGACAAAATCTTTCCATTTTGTAGGTTTTTTTTTTTTTTTAGCGGTACTGGGGATTGAACCCAGGGCCTCACATTTGGATGCTTTTCAAGTGCTATACCACTAAACTGCACTTCCCAGCCCATTTTTTCCCTACTTTTTGAGACAGGGACTCGTTAAATTACACAGACTGCCTCTGGTCTCCAATTTGTGATCCTCCTGCCTCTGCCTCCCAAGTCGCTGGGATTATAGGCGTGCACCACTGCACCTGGCTCCTATTTTGCTCTTTTAAGAACGCGGTCATGTGCTTGGTGGTGCTAGCATTCATTTGCTTAATGCCATCTTTGGAAAGTTGTACTGCATGTTGCTGCAGTAATTCAATTCAACTTCAAAAAGGAACACAGAGGCATCAGTCTCTTAAAATGTGTTTACATTTTTTGGTGCAACCAGTATATTGCTTTTACAAAGTTGATATTGGTATAGAGCATTCACTGAAGAGGCTGACCACGTCCTTTCTAAATATTCTCTGCTTCATTTTTACTCTCATCAAAGGACAAGGAGAGAGGTGAGGAACAAAGGTCCTAATTTGGAGTTCACCTAATGTTTCCTCTGATTATTCAGAATAGGTAGTGTTGGAGTTGGCTAGACAAGCAAAACCTGCTAAACCTGATGGGGAACAGAGTGCTAGGAGAGGGGCAGGGCCCATGTTAGGGTCACTCTGATTATTCGTGATTAGGATTCTCTACCCCTGATTCTTTCTGGGCATCCAGACCCACCTTCTTGTCCTCCATGGGAATCATTTGATGCCAGGTGCATTCTGGCAGACATTATTGGTAGGAAATTCTGCAGGGCCAGGGTCCACAGACAGGAGAGAAGGCACTCTGACCTGTAGAGGAGCTTGTTTGTTTGTTTGTTTGTTTTGTGGCTTTGGGGGGCTGAATCCAGTGCCTCATGCATATTATACAAACACTCTACCACTGGGATGCCCCCCAGCCCATTTTAAATTTTCTATCTTGTGTCAGGGTCTCACTAACTTACACAGGCTGCCTCTGGCCTCAAACCTGTTGTTCTCCTGCCTCTGCTTTGTGAGTTGCTGGAATTACAGGCAAGAGCCACCAAGCCTGGTGAGGAACTAGTTTATTTAAAGCAAGTACAGAGAGGGATGGGAAGGCAAAAGAAGTCCCCTGGCAGCAGTAAGGAAGGAGGGAAAGAGCTGGCTATTGCTGCATGAGCTGAGTATAATTGGTGAGTTTTATAGGGCAGAGGATCCTTGGTGAGAAGCAAGGCAGAGGACTATGGAAAGGGTGTATTCTAAGCCCTACATGGTGGTTATTCTTGTTAGGTGCCATCAAGTCAGGTACAACTTATAGTGAGCCTGTGGACAACAGAATGAAACACTCCCTGATTCGGTGCCAGGCACATGATTTTTTTATGTTTAAGCACATTGTCCATGTGGATTTCCAAAGTGGTTGAACCGATTTACAGTCCCACCAACAGTGTAAGAGGGCTCCTTTTTCTCCACAACCTCGCCAGCATTTATTATTATTTGTTTTGTTCATCTTGGCCATTCTTACTGGAGTTAGGTGGAATCTCAGAGTTGTTTTGATTTGCATTTCTCTAATGGCTAGGAATATGAACATTTTTTCATGTGCTTCTTAGCCTTACAGACTTCATTTGAAAACTGTCTATTCATTTCCTTTGCCCACATGTGTTTTGGATTATTTATTGTCTTGGGATTTGCTTTCTTCAGTTCTTTGTAAATTCTAGAAATTAGTCCTCTGTCAGATGTGTAGGATGTGAAGATTTTCTCCGTCAGTGGGCTCTTCCCTAACTCTGTTGATGATTTCCTTTCCTGTACAGAAACTTTTTAATTTCATATAATCCCATTTGTCAATTCTTGGTGTGATTTCCTGAGCGATTAGAGTCTTGCTAAGGAAATGTTTTCCTATGCCTATGTGTTGGAGCATGTTTCCTATCTTTTCTTCCAGTAGTTTTAAGGTTTCTGGTTTTATGTTGATGTCTTAAAAATATGGAATGCTTCAAGAATTTGTGTGTCATCCTTGCACAGAGGCTATGTTAATCTTCTCTGTATTGTTCCAATTTTAACTATATGTACTGCCAAAGCAAGCACTTCATATGAGTGTTGATCATTTGTATTTTTTCTTTTGAGAACTCTCTGTTCACTTGCCTATTTTTTGATTGACTACTTTGACTTTTTGGTGTTTAATTTTTTGAGCTTTTCATATATTCTAGTTAATAAGCCCTTGTCTGATGTGCAGCTGGCAAACATTTTCTCCCATTCTATCTGCTGTCTCTTCACACTGATAATTGTGTCCTTTGCTGTGCCAAAGCTTTTTAATTTCATGCAGTCCTATTTACCAATTCTTGCTATTGTTGCCTGTGCTATTGGGGTCTTTTCCAGAAAGTCTTTTTCTATGACTGTGTATTGAAGTGTTTTCTCTATGTTTTCCTCTAGTATTTTCAAAATTTCAGGTCTTACATTAAAGGTCTTTGGTCTATTTTGAACTGACTTTTGTATGAAGTGAGACAGAGGGATCTAGTTTCAGTCTTCTACATGGGCATATCCAGTTCTCCCAGCACCATTTGTTGATGAGGCTATATTTTCTCCAACTTATATTTTATCACCTTTGTCAAACATCAGGTGGGCTACAGGTGCATGGGTTTATTTCTCGATCCTCTGTTCTATTCCCCTGGTCCATACATCTGTTTTTGTGCCAGTTGTTGTTGTTAGGTGTTGTGGAGTCACTGTCTGACTCATAGTGACCCTGCATACAATAGGCAAAACACTATTGTCAGTGCATCTTTGCTATTCATGGGGTTTTCAATGTATGATTTTTTTGGGGAGTGGGTTGCCTGGTCCTTCTCTCAAGTCTACAGTACCTGGTGTTCCCAGGCAGTCTCCACTCTCAAGCCATAGCAAGAGAGGACTGAGGCTCAGAGATGAGCCAGACTCTGGAGCGGAGAAGCATCTGGAGCACCTTCAGACTCTGCGGAAGGTGAAACTGGCAGAGCTGGGAAGCTGCCCTGGTGGGGAGTCCCCAGGTGACCAGGAGGGGTCCGTGGGCTCCAGCTGACCATAGACGTGATGTTCTGATCAACTGAGGTTTGGCAGCAAAGCTCAAGGTTTTAAATTTAAGCTTTCCAAGGGCTTGTTCTTAAACTGAGTTGGGCAAAGGGCCATTTTTTTTTTTTTTTTTTTTTTAGAGCTCAGCTTTGGATCCTACTGAGAAAGCACCTTCCTGAAAGGCCAGAGATTTTGATTTCCCAACACAAAGATGAATTTCTGACACCCTTACCTTTCAACATGACTTCTCTTCCCCCTTTTAGTAGGCAGGGGATGAAGTGGAGGGAAGGAAGATTGGTGGGGTTGCCTGAAAGGCAGTTGTTGTTGTTGTTGATATTGCTGTATTATTCCCAAATGGGGCATAGATTTCCAAACCTCTGCCAGTTTTAAGGTGTAAACACAACTCTCCCAAGAAGGGAAGACAGAAGAACCCTTCCTTGTAGGCTACCTCCGAACACATGCAGAAACACAGTGATGTGGTGTTAAACCTGAAGTCCGCATGCTACCTGTCCAGCCCAGGGCGCTAGAGACACCAGGACCTGGGCAACTGGGGGAGGGGAGAGAAGGGCCTTCTAGGGTGATGCTCTCTGGCCTCATACCCCACCTTCCTTAGCCCTCTGCCCTTCCACACAGTGGGTCAGTGCCTTGGAGGATAGGGCTGGCCCACGGGAGAGGGGGTGAGCTGAGACTAGGGAAGGCGACCTGGCAAAGCCCAGAGGACTTGATGCCCACCCAGTCCAGCAGCAGATGTCAGGGGAACTAGAGTAACGCCGGGTCTGTGCCATCGCCAGGGGAACTGGAAGAGCTGGTAGGGGACCCAGCCCACAAAGAGAGCCAGGAATAGATTTTATGACCTTGAGGGATTTAATTTATTATCTATGATAAAGGTAGCAATTTTTTATTGAATGTGAGAGAGGTGGTTAACTTAGTAACTAGTGCTAGGATATTTGACTATGAATCTAGAAGAAACTTAATCCCGCAGTTCTTGGCATGTACAAAAGATGAATTCAGATTTATTCTAGGTTTTGTTTGTTTTTGTTTCTGTTTTTTTTTTGTTTGTTTGTTTGTTTTATTTTGTTTTTAACAGACACCATTGTAGGTTACACTTTTTGGTAAAGAAATCAGGCAGTATCCCTTAAATTTTAAATGCACATAGCCTTTTGCACAGCAATCCTACCTTAGGATGGCTATCCAACAGACATAAAGGCACCTGTACAAGAGAGCAATGTAAAGGGAAATTGTGTTTCAACGGATTTAGCTCAGTTGGTAGAGTGCTGCTCTACAGTCTCTGAGGCCCTGAGTTCGATTCCCAGCACCCCCAAATGGGAGAAGGATGTGGCAACCCATTCCTAAGGCAATCCCGAAGCAGTCAGCCATTGAAAACCCTATGAAGGTCACTATGAGTCGGACTCAACTAGATAGTACCTAACAACAACCCTCCCCAACTTAGAAAGGCCAATTTTGCCTTGATTTACACATTCATTTCACTGTTCCTAATCTATCCATGTGTCTGTTTATTGAATTGACCTAAAATTGGTTTTAACATTTTTATCACTGCCTCATTAACAAGTTCAATGAAATGTCTAACACATGTTTATTTTATTGCTGTGGGAGTCATAATTTTTCCTTTTAAGATATTATCTGTCAGCAACATCACTGTAGTGGCATAGGTGATGGTAACACAACAGAACAAAACACCAAACCAACTTTTTTTTTTTTTTTTTTAAGACAGTGTCTCACTATGGAGCCCTAGCTGGCCTAGAACTTGCTATGTAGACCAGGCTGGCCTTGAACTTGTGGCGATCCTCCTACCTCTGCCTCCCAAGTGCTGAGATTACAGGTATGAGCCACCACCACCTCTGACTCTTGGATGATTGAGGAGTGGCTGAGGAGCCCACGGAACTGCCACTTGTCAGGAATGGAACAATAAAATCTATACAATCCACTTAAAAGACGTCCATCATTATTAATTTAAAAAAGACGTTATGGAGATAATATATATAGTAGTACCCCATTTTTATTTTTAAAAAGGCAAAAACTATTGGGGTGTGTATATTTGTTTATTTTTGGTGGCCATAGATAAATTGTGGACAGATAAACATAGAGTTCCTTATCTTATGATGACAGAGTTGGGTAAGGGTTAATGGGCAAGATCCTTAACTTATTATTATAAAATATTTCAGACATTCCAGAAAGTCTTAGGACTAAATAATATAACAAACACAAATGTACCCTAGATAGAGTGAAGTACCTTTTTGGACATCTGAGTTACCCTGTGCCTCCCACTCCTGAAACTGGCACAGGTCTTCATATTTTCCTTTATATGCACTCTAACATATATTATGATGACATAATAATTTAAAATTTTCAAATAGTTTTTATTTTCTTTATTTTAAAACAACACAAATGATATGACATATTGGAAGTATTTTTCGAAAAAATTCTTTTCAGTGAGAGTTTTTGTGATGAATTCAGGTACATATAAATATATGCATATATAGTCTTTTCCTTTTGAGTTGACTCATAAAGAGTACATATGATTTTTGTAATGTATAAAACGCCCATTAAGGTTTGTTTTTCTTCAAAAATAGAATATTTCTGAGGGGCACAGGAGACTGGGAGAAATGACAAGATATACCTTATATTTACCTTCTAAAGGTATCAGTAATCCTTACATTTTCAATCACTAAACCCTGTGGATCTGGTACTGGAATAGAGAAACTAATTGGTGAGAGAGAATAGCTTGGCATGGTGGCTCATGCCTGTAATCCCAGCACTTGGGAGGCTGAGACAGAAACATCGAAAGTTCAAGGCCAGCCTGAGCTACATAGTGAGACCTTGTCACAGAAACAAAACCGAAACCAAAACAAAAAAGAAAATAATTAAGAGTCTACAATTATCCTGTGTACATATGAGAACCTAGTATATTATTTCACAAATCAATTGGGTAAAGTTAGACTATCAAATAAATGATTAAATGAAATTGGAACAAGCAAGCTGGTTGAGGGGAAATGATATATATGTGACTATTTTACTGCACATAGTAACATGAATTTCAGATGATTCAAAGCATAACATTTTGATCTAAATAATAAAGAAATTGTTGGGGAAGCCAGTAAATACAAAGATTTCTCATTAGGGGTTCCTCCTCTTAACCATAGAACACAGAAGATGAAATGAGTGACTAACTTCTAAATACTACCAGTTCTTCAAAACTGGTACTATTCTACATATTCAATACAGAAGTCAATCCATTACATGCAATAGGTGCCTAGGGAGTTAATTCTCTCAGGAAACCCTGGTTGAGAAAGGCTAAAACACAAATAACAAACCATGAAATATAGTTGCAATAAGTATGAACAGGTATTCAAATCCCCAATACACAAAGCCCTCAAGCACTAATAAAAGCTGTCTATAACAATATACAAATACACAAATGACTCTGACACAATGCAGAAAAGAAAAAGATGTAAATTGGCAATAAACATCAAACTATTTTAATTCCCACCAGCAATTAGTGAAAATTTAAAAATAAGCAACAAAGAGACCATGACTCTCAGTTTAAAAATTGTCAGAAGTGATAAAAAATCTACAAGGATGTAGTGAAACTTAACACTCAGGCACTTTTGGTGGAAGGCAAACTGGGGCAGTCATCCCTCAGCCTCCATGGAGGTGGGTTCCAGGACCCCACCTGCAGAGACCCAATCCAAGGAGACCCAAGCATCTTATGTAAAATTGCATAATATTTGCCTACAACCTACACACATCTCCCAGTACTTTAAATCACCTCTATATTATTGTAAAGACCTAATATAATGTAGCACTATGTAAAAAATTGCTATGGTGTATTGTCTAGACAATAATGACAAGGAAAAATGTCCATATGTGTTCAGTATAGATGCAATTTTGGGGGGAATATTTTTGATTTAGAGTTGATTGAATCTACAGATGCAAAACCTGGAGCTATAGAGAGCCAAGTGTATAATGTTTCTGGAAGTCAGTCTGGTCCAAAAGACAGTAATGCAAGTATGTAATACAAAAATATGACTCCAGACTTTTTAAAAATAATATATGTATAAAACTATAAACAACATGAGTATCCATCACTAGTGGCCTGTTTTCTAAGGATACTTCTATGGACTTGCCAGTATGGAAGGTAGGCCTACAAATAAATAAGTGAATTATAAGTAAGATAAGTATCTTACAGAAATGGTATCACCAGCTGGCTACATTGTACTTCTTTTGGAAGGGTCTCAGAACAAGGCACTCCATAGCACATCCTTCCCCGGGAATGTCCTCTTAGGAGCCTCAGATGGTTTCTTCTTGCATGAGTTTTCCCTAAAGCAAATAGTTTCTTTTCTAGCAGAAACCACATGTATTAAATCATGCAGCTGATTTAACAGGTTGAAGGGAAATGTTGAAGACCCCTACAGGCAAGCTATCCAGATGCTATTTATGTTTATGTATTTTACATATGACATTAACAGCCATCCCTTGATGTCCAGATTTATAAAGGTCTCTTGGAAAAGACCAGAGCCAAGGGAAAGGATGAGGGTGATAAGTCACAAAATATAGGGTCAGAAAAAGCAAAGTGTCCACTGGGATGGAAAGGAGAGGAACAAACTCAGGAGACAGTTCTTGAATAGAGTGAAGAAAAGTGATGACTGTCTGCGGTGGTGGCCCCACGATGACAAGGAACGTATAGATAGACTTCAAATCAAAAGGCCTATTGATGGCAGCCAGCGACAGCTGAGCTGAGGTGATGGTGGGGATCTCGATGAGGGGAGCCCCTCCAGCTCACTCTCCTTCGATCACCTTTCCCCACAGCAGCCATCGTCTCCACCAGCACCACCCTTCACCTGTCACCCATGGAAGCTTTTCAACTTCTCTCACCTGCTAGTTATCTCCCTGAATCCTCTCAGTTCATCACCTCCATGAGAATCCATCAAGCTCCCCCATTTTTAAATTTCTGACCTCTGAGCCTCCCTTCACCATGCTTCCAGTCTCACCCTTAGAAGGAAAGGAAGCTGCCCAGCTTTCTCTATTCCATGAGGGCCATTGGCTGGGGATGACCTTATCGGCACTCTGCGCACCTTAGTTCCAGGGCTTTGGTGGCTCAAGGCTGAGGGGAAGCGTGTGTGGGGTTGGGGGGCAGGGCAGATGACTGGCAGGGCCTGGGTGTAAAGTGGGGTACCAGTCCTCAAGCTGGTGGGGTAGAGCCAATGAAGCCCCTGTGGAGGGTTGGGGGGCGAGGGGGTTGTAGGGGTGAGGGAAGCAGGCCACTGGGGTAGGTGGTGTCGCATAGGGATAGGGACAAGTAGAGGACTCAGGCAAGAACCCAGAAAAGGCAGCAGGAGACAGACGGGCCAGGGGCTGGAGCAGTGACCGCTCTTGCTTGCGTTGCTTAGCTCTGCGGTTCTGGAACCAGACCTGAGGAAAGGAAGAACCACATCAGAGGCCTGTCTGGAGCCACCCCTGATTCCAGGACAGGAGGCCCCTGTGGAGGGTGCAAGCGTCTCCCACATTCCCCAGGAGGGGATGTTCTTCCAGAGGGAGGGCAGAGCCCCAGCTGCCGACAAAGTGAAACCCGCACCCCTGCCCTCAACCTGCACCTAAACTTGTCCAATTTCTACACCTTTGTGTAAGAAATGTCAGCTTCCAGAAAGAAGGGGATAAATATGACACATTGAGATTTTTCCTCCCCAGATAACGGAAAATTGCCCTAAGGGTTAGGTTTAGAAATGAAAACTACAGGTAAGTATAATTATTATGCATAGGGTTGGGCTTATATATGTTGTTGTTAGGTACCATCAAGTTGTGTCCGACTCATAGTGAGCCTTATAGGGTTTTCAATGGCTGATTGTTTCGGGATTGCCTCAGGCGTGAATTGCCACATCGTTCTCCCATTTTTGCAGTGTTGGGAATCAAACTCTGGACTTCAGAGACTGCAGAACAGTGCCCTTACCTACTGAGCTAAATCAGATCCTAAGGCGTATATATACTTAAGGTTAAATAACTCTTGATTCAGATCGAGGGAACCTTGGGCTGGTTGAATCTCAAGGCTATGATTAGGGAGGAGGGCCAGGGTTGTGTAGATACGTAAATAGGTAGGACTGCATTTCTGTTGGAGTTCACATCACTATTAAAGGTTGCAGGTAAGTGTTGAAATGCAATATAGATAGGTTAGAGATGGGGTTATACTCAAGTTATATTCACGATGCACATGAGGTTATGTTGAACATCCTGGTGAATAGTTAGGTTAGGGTTAAAAGCCCATGGCTATGTCCAGGCTGTACGCCCAGCACCACCAAAGTCTGCATTTCTTCCCTTGGCATCCTGGGGACTCACCTGGATTCTGGCCTCGCTGAGGCCTGTGTCCCTAGCCAGGCTCTCTCGGTTCCAGATGTCAGGATACTGGTTCCTCCCGAAGGCCATCTCCAGCTGTTCCAGCTGTGCTGGGCTGAACGTGGTGCGGTGGCGGCGGCGGGAGTGTGGGCGACCCCTCTGGCCTCCTTGTCGAGAAAGCCTTGGTCTCCCCACTCCTGCGCCAGAGAGTCTCCTGGAGGGCTGAGCGCCCACGTCTGGCGGGTGAGGAGGGAAGGAGAAGCCGCTCAAGAACGGGTGCTCATCCGCCGCTGGTCCCCCTCTGCTGACCCTGCTCTCTGCTCAGAGCCCCCTAGGCTCCAACAGTCCTCTTTCGGCTTTCACAACCTCTGCTCCTGCGCCCCGCTCGGCCTCCATCGCTGCTTCACCACCGAGTCCCCTAAAGCAGGCTGGGCTGCCCGCAGTCTCACCGTGCATCCCGAGGCTCCGCGTGCCTGGCCTGCGCTGTGTGCCGCCCACGCCCCGCTGGCATTTCCCTGGCACGCAGGCCACCCAGAGGGGACTGAGCGTCTTCTCTCTGCTCTCCGCCAAGACCGCTTTTGCCCACTTCCTGCTCACACTTAACTCACACCTGTGTAAGGCTCTCTTCTTCCTGCGCCCCCCCCCCACCCAGGGGAATGGAGCGGCTGTGCCTGTGGCGCCCCCGCACACCCTCCTCTAGCAGATGGGGTGTCCGGGCTGCAGGAACCTGAGCTCGTGGGAAAGGCTCTCCTCTCCTGCCCACAGCCTCGCTAAGCCCCCATATTAATTAGTCTGAGAGCAGGGGGAAAAGAGAGATCAGGGAGGGAGGAGGGAACACCTGGGGCAGACAGGTGGAGACGCTGGGCCGGTGGGGACTCGAGGGCATAGCTCGCACCCAGCAGTCACTGTCCTCCTGGGGACTGCAATTGCCCTGCTCTCCTGGATCAAAGCCCTGGTCCTCCCAGCTTCTGCCCTCGGGGAAGGCAGTGCCTTGGGCCAAATCCAAGGTCAGGAGCAAACCGGCAGGGATAGGTACTGACTCTGCGCCCAGCGCGGTGTGCCGGCTGCGCTGGGCAGCAGCCCCCTCATGCCAGAGCCTCTGGTTTCCTGTCTGGAGAGCAAAGAAGCTCTTCTGCTCCACCCTTTGGAACATTCCCGAGGTGTTAACATGTTAGGGTTCTGTTCTTCATTTTTCCTCTCCACTTTCCTCGAGGCAAACGATTGCCTCACAGGAGACAGGGGTTGGGTCCGTCATCTGCGCGCTCCCCGCCCCGGGACTCAAGCCCACCCCGGGCCCTGGGGATTTACTCACCCACCACGGAAGTCAGAGTCCCAGCCGCAGAGTATCTTTCAGGCAAGAGGCTGCTGTAAATGCTTCCCTTCTTTTGCTTACCTTGCTGGCCTCTCCCTTGGGCTTCCATGGCTTCCCACCGGGGCCAAAGATGGTCCAGCCTCCTGCCCTCAAGTCTGATTTTAGGCCAGTGTTTGTTCTGTTGATCCCCTATATGCCCGTCATCTCTCGCCTTCTGCCTCTTACTATCTCCTGAGTCTCTGTCCCTGGTCCTGTGTGTGTGTAGATACAGGTATAGATAGGTGTCTGTCTCTTCGCTGCCTCTCCTTTTTCTCTAGTCTTTTTCTAGTTCTCCATTCTTTCCCTGGAGTGTCATCTCATTCTTTCTGCCTTGACTTCACCTGACTCTCTGGTTTCGTCTTCACTTCTCTCTCTCTGGCTCTTCTCTCCACGGAGACACTGCTTTCCTGTCAACTGTCTACTTTCCCACACTACCTGTCTCTCCCCAGCCTTGGAGGACTGACCTCCTCCTGGCCCCTGTGGGCCTGTCCAATCATTACCTGGTCACTAGAGCCCCCTTGCTCAGGGGAGGATCACAAGTCAGATGAGGGAAGGAGTTCTTTCGGAGGGTCTAGGGACAGGGGCCAAGAGCTCGTATTCCCAGGGGACCAGATTCTTTTGTCCTGTTAAATCCCCTCCTGGGAGCAGGCAGAGGACAGAGAGGAAAATGAACTCCTACTAAGAGCCCCCCCTCAAAACCCCACTGTGGGGAGGGAGGAGAAAAAAGGGGGACTAGTGGAGGGCCAGGAGCAGGCCCTGCCTGGCATTTCACCATGTGGGTGATACCCAAGGACTTATTCCCAGGAAAATAAAAAATAAAAAATTACAAATACAGGCTTTTCTTGCCAGATACCCTGACACATCAGAATACACCAGCCATCCCCTCAGGACCATCAGAACCTGATCTATAGAATAAGTCTCCAGAACACCAAAGTTCACAAGTGCTCTCTGATTATGTTCCTTAAATGTCATCTCCTCCTTCATCCAGAGCCCTCAGGACATCATGACCTGTTAGGGTCACCTAGACTGTCAGAAAACCCTGATCCTGAAGAACATCTGAATTCCAGGTGCATCGTGACCTACCCTGACCTCAGGACCCACTCCAAAATAAACTGCTATTGCCACAACATCACAGAGTCCTGACTCTTCAATGAAACACTGACACACCTAGAACCTCTGAGCAGTCAGGACGCCATGATGTTCACAATACTGTGTCTCTGGAGGACCCTGGAAGTACATCATGGCATCCCCAGGACACCCTGACCCTTTAAGGACAACCAAACATCTTAGGACCTTGGATCCTCCGGGACACACAGAAACCTAAGGACACTGTGATATCCAGAACGATCCCCTTGTACGAGATGATTACCACCTCCCGCCGTAGAGTTCCGACCTCTCAGCACACACTGACCCAATGACACACTAACTTCTTTAAAAAGTGCTATATTCATAGGACAATCAGATCCTCGGGTCATGCTCACTCTTCACACACACCATTCAAAAACATGCTGACCAATCAAGACTAGAAACATAATCCTCTAGGCTTTTGATGCTTACAATACAGCCACAGATAGGTCGAAAGGCAGAATGTTGGGCCCCACCTCCTGCCTACCATATCAAAGTCTGTGTTGTAGCAGGATCCCTGGGAGAATGGACTGTACATTTATTTGTCTTAGTCAGCTTGGGCTGCTATAGCAAAATACTATAGACAGGGCAGCTTAAACAATAGACCTTTATTTCTCACAGTTATGGAGGCCGGGAAGTCAAGGGGCTGGCCAATTCAGCTCCCTGGTTGATGTCTCCCTTGTTAGCTTACAGATGGCCACCTTCTCACTGTGTCTTCACATGGTGAAGAGAGAACCAGCTCCCATCTCTCTTCTTCTTGGAAAGGTACTATTCCCATCATGGAGCCTCACTCTCCTGACATCATCTAAACCATTAACTCGGAAAGGTCTCACCTTCAAATACCATCACACTGAAGGGGGGGACGATAAGACTTCAGCATATGAATTTGAGGGGAAACACAAACATTCGGTTCATGACAACAGTAAAGTTGAGAAGCCCTGACCCCAAGACACCAACTCTTCTCTCCCCACCCAATATTATATTTTGAGCTCCTAGAACACCCTGAACCTCATGGTATCCCTGACCTTGCAAAACCCAGTAACATTCAGTAAACTTGGATTCATAAGGAAACACTGAAGTGCAGAGCACCCTGCTGTCTCAGAATATTCTAGCCCTATGGAAGAGCACCAAATAGCCACCCCATTGCTCCAGGACACTCTGATCTATGAAGAAATTCTGACCTACCACCCTTGTCCCCCAAGGATACTGAGATGCTGTAAGTTTGGACATCTCAAGATACCATAATTTCTCCCCAATTCTGTGACAGGTACATGATCTTTTTTACGTTTAAGCCCATTGTTGCAGACACTGTGTCAGTTCATCTAGGTGAGACTCAGACACAGTCACAGGCTTAAAAGATATACAAGAGACTAATGCATGAAAGCAGATACCCATATATTTAAGTTATGCAAGCTAAATGATATCGCCAAAGGGACTAGATCATCTCTCCGTATAAGGAAGCTTCAAAGGAATTTGAATATTAAAAGCCAGAGGATGCATATGAATATCCAATCAGAATAAGAGGAACTTGGTACTGTGACCTATGCTTTAGAGAGTTTCAATTAGTTGAGATTTAAGCCATGAAATGATAGCTTTTATTTTTATTTTTTGTAGTGACTAATCTTCTGTTGACAGCTCTCATAAAAAGATCTTGGCCAGATTCCATCATTTTCAGGCAGGGTGTATTATATTTGTTGTTGTTAGGTGCCGTCGAGTTGGTATCTGACTCATAGCCACCCTACGTACAACACGCTAAACACTATTATCAGTACTTCTCTGCTGTTCATAGGATTTTCAATGGCAGATTGATTTTTGGGAGTGGGTTGCTGGGTCCGTCTCCCAAGCCTACAGCATCTGAAGTTCCCAGGTGGTCTCCCATCCAAGTACTAACCAGGCCAGACTCTGCTTAGCTTCTGAGATCTGACGGGATCGGGTACCACAGAGCTATATCTGCTCATTCAGTCGACAAAAACATCCTAAAATTTTCATCTCTTCTGCTGCACTCTTCCACAGTATTTCTTGGCTTGGTGCATAAAGCAGTGGGAGATGAGATTAAAGTCTTAGGTAACTCTTCCCTAGCGCTGCTTTAGCCCTGCTCTTTCTGAGGTGGAGCAGGGAGGGAATACAGGTGCCATCAGCTCTTCTTAGCTACCTAAGGAAGCCATTTCTCCTCTGCTGCTGTTTGCAGATTTTCTGAATGTGGCTGACATCCTATGGAAGAAATGCAAAAGTTGACTCCATTATGGCCTCATATCTTCGAGTTCCTCAGACCCAAAGATATCTTTGGGTCCATATCTTTGGGTCCTGCAGGGACCACCTCTCTGAGTGTTTTGAAGGCAAGAGATCCAGTCTTACTCCACCTTTCTGGGTCCCCTGAAAGCCCCCTTCCAATGGAGCTTGTGGCACAGTGTCTTATTCTTCTAGTAGGTATCGCTTCTGCCTTGAGTATTACCGCAGTTCCCCAGGTCAGGCCCAGAACCCATCCAGTACTTGGGAAACTCACATGCCCTTGTGATGGCTAGCAGCAAGCCCATGGGTGGCCTCCCTATCCCTCTACCCCCAGTTCCACTCTGCCCTCCATGCTGAGAGAAAACAAAAGGTGATCAACAATCCCTCTACCCCCAGTTCCACTCTGCCCTCCATGCTGAGAGAAAACAAAAGGTGATCAACAATCCCGTTAACTCAGCAGGCTTCTTCCAAGCCAGAAAACCATGTGGTGGTCATCCTATCAGGCAGGCATCTCTTGTCTTTGCAATGATGTTCTTGGACCGCCTCACCTCTCAGATTTGGAGACCAAAAACCCCTCTGCCCTCTCTCAAACAGGTAAGATGATGGGCACTGACTTCCTTCAGGATCACTCGTTCCTCCTGGCTCAGCCCTCTTACCGTAGTGACTTGAGGATGAGATGATGGAGTTGGTTTTGGTCTCAGTAGGGTATCTTAGCACGGAAACACTGAAAGGAGGTGGCTGGGGGTGGTACATGCTTGAACTCCAGCTCTTAGGAAGCTGAGGCCAGAGGATTAAGGGTTTGAGGCCAGCCTATCCTACATACGGAGACCCTGTCAAAGAAAAAAAAAGAAAGAAAGAAAAGAAAGAAAAGAAAAAAAGATAAAAAGAAAAGAAAACAAAAGAAAAGGAAGGAAGTGGGTAGCCTCTAAATTTAACGCACTTTTCTGAGCACAGAGTTTGGGGTACTTACAGCAGATTTCCCCACATATTTGACCTTATCCACAGTTCTCAGACAGTGGGGAACCTCCTTGTCATGCTACGCGTCTTTCACCTTCTGCTGTCATTTCCTTTATGGGGAGCAGCCTGCCCCATTCACTGCTGATGTTGTGGCCACAATTTTAAAGGCTGCACAAATATAGCTGTGGGTTTCCCTTGATACAACCTCTGCCCCCCAACTCCTACACCCCACATTAATCACCCTCTCTCTGGAGCACCTTTGTGCTGCAACCTCATAGTATCTTGCCACTTTTTAATCTGTGATGCAGTTTGTGAGAAAATTGCTTCAGATCTCAGCAACTTTGGGCTGATTTTACTCATTTAACTCTCAAAATACTAGGACACTTTCCCATTGCCCATATTATGTACATTCTCCAACACAGCTCCTAAAAGGATAGCCTGTAACATCCTCTGCCCCAGCCACTCAGCCATGCAACCTCTTTTCACTCCCATCCTCCTTCTCTTTACAGAAGGCCTTTGCTCTTACCACCACACTTTTCCACTATCCAAATCCTAGAATTTTTCCAGGGCATTGCAACATTGATGCTTTATCTCACTCTTCCTGCCCATATGGATTTCTTAACACTGGGATTATGGTTCAGATATGCCCCATGGTCACGTGCCATAATCTTGCTCCCTCTCAACCTCACCTTCCCCTTCTAAATACAAAATCAAATGCCACAACTAACCAGGTTTCCTTATTTTGACTTGCCTAAGGGAGAAAAGATGTCTTTTAGGGGAATCCCGGACATAGCTATGCCATCAGCATTTGCTCCACCAAGCCAACAAGGACATTTTGAGGCTGTGCTATTGCAAAGTTGAGCATAAACCATCAGATGGATCCTTCAAAACCTGAAAGTAATAAAATGCTGGGAAAAGTACACACAATCCCGAATGACTTTGAGTTGCACAAATATTATTTTTCCCACGTAAAAGAATTTTGAATAAATGCTAAATGTCTTTGATTTCAGTTTTCACTTCTGCTAAATGAAGTTAGTAATTTCTAACTTGGGGATTTTTTTTTTTAATACAGATGAACTGAGAAAATACATGTAAAGGAGGAGCATGGTCCCTGGCACTTGGCTAATCAATAAATGGAAGCTAATGAAGATCTGCCTGCAGCGATAGCCCTGTGGCATCTGATCCTGTCAGATCTCCGAAGCTAAGCAGGGTTGGGCCTGGTTAGTACCTGGATGGGAGACAGTCTGGGAACACCAGAAGCTGTAGGCTTGGGAGAAGGACCTGGCAACCCCCTCCCAAAAATCAATCTGCCATTGAAAACCCTATGAACAGCAGAGAAGCACTGACAATAGTGTTTCCCCTGTTGTACATAGTGTCGCTATGAGTCGGATACTGACTCGATGGCACCTAACAACAACAACAACAACAATGAAGATCTGGAGGTAAAACCTGGGAGGAGTCCAAAGGAAAGGGCTTTTTAGCTGTTTTAAGACTGCTAAAGATATGGATTCCATGATTTGGGAAATATCACCAAATCTCCCTGAGTCTCAGTTTCTTTCTCTCTCTGATTCCTCTTTGTCATTGCTTACCTACTAATAATGAAATTTCATCATTCAAAGGATCAAAAGAAACAGTACATGTGAAAATACTTTGTGCATATTGTTGTTGTTAGGTGCTGTCGGTGTCTGACTCACAATGGCCCTATGTACAACACACAAAACAGTATTGTTACTGCTTCTCTGCTATGCATAGGGTTTTCAATGGCTGATTGTTTTTTGGGAGTGGGTTGCTGGGTCCTTCTCCCAATTGTGCATGTTAGATGTTTATTAAATGTTAAAATATTAATTGTTGTTGTTGTTGTTAGGTGCCGTCAAGTCGGTATCCGACTCATAGTGACCCTCATAGGGTTTTCAATGGCAGACTGTTTCGGGATTGCCTTGGGAGTGGATTGCCAGGCCCTTCTCCCATTTTTGCAGTGCTGGGAATTGAACTCAGGACCTCAGAGACTGCAGCGCAGCGCTCTACCAACTGAGCTAAATCCCAGCCCAAAATATTAATTAAACTGTATATAATCAAAAGGGCTAGCTCAGTTGGTAGAGTGCTGCTCTCCAATCTCTGAGGTCCTGAGTTCAATTCCCAGCACTGCAAAAATGCAAGAAGGACTTGGCAATCCACTCCCAAGGCAATCCTGAAACAATCAATCAGCCATTGAAAATCTTGTGAGGATGGCTATGAGTTGGACACAACTCGAGAACACCTAACAACAACAACAACAACAACATATAGTCAAATATAATTAAATATTATGGAAATTAACCATTTCTACCCAGGCCTCACATCTGTCATCCTCCTACTCTGAGCACCTCCTTCCCCTGCATCTTCACTGGCTCCCGCGTTATTTCTCATGGGAAGAGAATAGCCAGGATGGGAAAGGTTACTCCAGGGTGCAGGGAGAACCTCCCTGGTCCTGGTTCTCTCGTGTGGGCCCTCATGGGACATGACCTGGCTATAAATCAGAGCGAAACACATGTGGGTCTCTAGTGCCCTCTGCCCCAGAAGCAGATGCTGTGCCAGGCTGGCAGCGTGCTCCCTGTGGCAGTGTGGAAAGCAGGGCTGTGCCTGGTGATGTCGCCTCCAGATCCAGAGTCAGCAGAGACCAGGCCAGTGTCAGGAGCCTCCTTTCCCGTGGCCTCGACTCCTGGGAGGCACCACAACCTCTTCCCCACAGGCAACTTCCACCCAGTACTAATGAGACTTTGGGGACCAACCCTTTGCCAGCCAATAAAACAGTTGGGATGAAAAGTTTGGCATCCTTGCACAGTTCCTAAGGACTGCATCATGTTATGCCACTGGAGGTGTTTTCAACTCCATGGAATCACTTCCCTCCCACTTGTCCTTCCAGCCTCCACTGAAAGCCTAGGCCCACGTGGAAGCCTTCCAGGAGATCCCCAAGGGTCTCTTATAAGCTTAGGAAGACATTCCTGCCACATGCTGGTTACTGCAACCTTCTGGAGATTGTTATTTTCTCCAGTATGGTTTTGTCTCCTTAACTCCGTTGGTAGAGTACTGCTCTGTGCTGAGGCCCTGGGTTTGATCCCCAGCACCACAAAAATGGGAGAATGACATGGCAACCCACCTGAAGCAACCTCAAAAGAATCAGCCACTGAAAACCTTAGGAGGGTCACTAGGAGTTGGACCAGACTCGATGGCACCTAACAACAGCAACCAGTGTTTCTGGGCAGGAGCTAAGCTTTCTAGTGTTTATCTCTCACAATGTTGATGGGTGATCTCAGCAGATGACTTTGTTCTGTACAGTGTCCTTTAGCCACATGGTTACTGGAAGGTGGCTTCATCTCCTTGGTGATCTCTGAGTCCTAATGAACCTGGCTTTCTAGACGACCTTCTTGGGTGAGGCTTAGTGCACTCTGAGCCTGTAACAAGCCATCTAGTATTTTTTCTGAGCTTCAGGCTTATTGTGTTGCTGATCAAAAATTACTAGTTTGGCTTCCTTGAAATGACTAACATCAAGCCTGGGACATTTTTTCATGTAGGAAGTAAGGAAGTGCCCAAAAAAGAAAAGGAAAGAAAAAAAAAAAAAAGGAAAAGAAGGATGGAAGGGATGGAGGGAATGGGGCATGCCAAAGAGACACAGCAGCCAGACTGAAGGAGTTCCCAATGGTCTGTTGGAACAATTCAAACAATAAAGAACTATAGTACTATAGCATCCTTGATCAGAAAATCCAAAATCCACGATGTGCCAAAAACTGCCATATTGGCAAGTGCCAACACAATGCCACATGTGGAAAATTCCACACTTTATCTCATGAAACAGGTTGCTAATGCAACAAGGGTACACTAAAAATGTATAAAATTACTTTCAGGTTGTTGTATAAGATGTATATGAGCATAAATGAACTTAATATTCAGACCTGAGTTCCCTCTCCAAGGTATCACTATTTACATGTAAATATTCCTAAATCTGAAAATGTCTGAAATGTGAAACACTTCTGATCCCAAGCATTTTGGATAAGAGATACTCAACTGGTGCTGGATTATAATTTAAACTATGGAATAAATATCAGTCCACACTGATGAAAATAAGTGTTTTTATATGTAAAGAAATGAGAGAGAAGGGGTAATTTCCCTTTCAGATTTCCAAGTAATTTCCCGCCTGTGCCTGCTCCCATACTCATCAGTATATCAAGCTTAATTCTTTCCATTTCTCTTAAGAGTCAGCTGGATTTAGGGACTTGCTACCAAAGAACAGATTCTAGAGAGGAAAAATAACCTTTGCAGTGGTGAAACCTGGAAAATATCACCTCAGTTAAGTGAAGGAGGTTAACATTAGCAGTGGTGAGTCGTGTTGATATCATGTATCTCTGATATGATGTGCTAAGGGTACTTCACCTCAGCGGGATTCTTCCCTAAAAGTCATACTAACAGCCTAATCATGCAAAAAACTAGAGAACCCCAAATAGTAAGATATTGTACAAAATAATGGACAAAGATTCTTCAAAAGAGTTAAGAACATAAAGGCAAGGAGAGATTGAGAAACAGATACAGACAAAAGGAAACTTAAGAGACATAGGATTTAACCATCAGCGGGAACATAATGGGGCAGGATCCAATGCTGTTCAGTAAATACAGTGGGGCCTCCACATCTGCAGCTCCCCCACCCACAGATCAACTGCCACCAAATGGAGAATATGGAAGGATACAACTGACTTCAGCTCTACCAGAATGACAACACAATTGTTAACAGGTTTGTAATATTTTTCAGGAAGACTCACAAGATCAGACTTTCTATTAAATCTTTGATTTTCAAAACATCAGCCAATGTGAAATGTTCTGTAAAACGTTACTTTCCATTATTGTAACACATAACAGATAATCGATTTACAAAAGAAAAAGGTTTTGGCTCACGGTTTTCTATCTGCTTCAGTCCAGGGTGAGTTGGCCGTGTTCCCTAGGCCCATGGTGAGGCGACACATCTTGGCAGAAGAATGTGGCCTAGCAGAAACCACTCACCTGGTGTCCAGGACACCAAACAGACAAACAGGAGCAACTGAGGCTCCCGAATCTCCTTCAAGGGCACAGCCAGTGGCCGAGTACCTCCCACTAGGCCCCACGGCTTAAAGGTTCCACCCCCTCCCAATAGCCCCACCGTGGGGACCCAGCCTTTAAGATGCCCAACACTGGGAGACATTCCAGACCCTGACCATCGCAGAGTCCAAACCAAACATGACTCAAGGCCAGGTCTGGCTGACAGGAGGCATTTCATTCCCTCTGGACTACAGTGGTCACAGGTTCAGGGCCACATGGAGGCCACACAAGTCTTCCTCAAGATTTCCTGTTAGCAGACGACTTTGGACTTGTGCACATTGACAGAGACTCAACTCTGTCACCTCCACCTGCCTTTCATGCCTTAAGTGCCAATTTTATTTCTTAAATCATTCCTTAGACACAACCAAAGATCTCTCGTGGAACACTGTAGCTGCACGTGACAGTGGTGGGCTTTAGTGTGCAGTATCTTTGGGAGGGTTTGTACCTTCACTGGATTAATATCTTGAGCACCTACTATGTGTTGGGTTTTGTTCAGGCACTGGGAACACAATGGTGAATGAGACAGGTGTGACTCTGTTCCTGGGAGGACACAGTCGTGTGAGGAAAATGCACCACAAATGAATCATTGAATGAGATAGTCTTGCTAGAAACACAAGAAAGCAGGATTGAGTGAGACTCATGAGATGAGGGGCTACTTAGGATTGCACACACAGAGAAGCCCTGTCTGAGGAAGTGCTATTTGAATGGAAGGAAGGTGACAAGAAGACATTAGCTACATGAGGGTCAGACAGAGAGAATGCCAAGGCAAGAACACAACTGGCACAAAGGTATGGAGGCGGAAAGGGCTTGAAGTCCCATGGCTTAGCAGGAGATGCAGTAGAAGAAATCAATGTGAATCATGCCAGAAAGGGCCTGATTTACTCACCTCTCTGTGGCCACTTACCTGCAAAACAGGCTGGGAAAGCCAGTTTTGCAGGGTTATTCTATTGTTACTGTCTGTTCCTTTGTTCCATAGGGCCAGGCATATCTAACACCTCCAATGAGATAGAAACGCTCATAGAAAGGAGCAGGAGAAAGTGGACAATGGACTATGTACTGCAGTGCCCAAGACTCCATTTACTACACTGACAAATGTGATATCACAGGGTTATTTTTAGAAAAATAAACCTGCTCTATCCATTTTTTCTATCTGGGCTGATTCTGCATAAGGAAAAAGACCACAGACAGGCTCCCACCCTCTTGAGGCTACAAAATCATAGGACCAATCCCCTAAATCCTAAACCTTAGAGTAAGGTTCTTCTGGGTAGAGCCAAGAAGTATGAGTGAAAATGAACTAAGAGGTTTGGTGGCATTAGTTTTGGAAGAGATTTACATTTGTTTGAAGAGGAGTAGATTTCATTTGGGATTTTTTTCTATATAGGAATATATTGTTCACAAACTTCACTCTTTATAATATTGATATATACTGATGTTCAAATAAAGCACCAAAATATTTTAAATGTAATAAAAGAAACAATAAAGCATTTCAGTAAAATATCAGCTTTGTAGTAAAATATCAAACTTTATTTGAGATGGGGTCTCACTATGTAGCCCAGGCTGGCCTCAAACCCGTGATCCTCCCTGCTTCAGCCTCCTGAGTGCTGGGATTACAGGCATGTGCCACCAGGCCTGGCGAAATATCAGATAGTTTAAAGAGCTTTGGGGAACACATATTTCCAAGTTCAATATCAAGGGGTGAAACAATATAATCATATTTTAATTGACTGCATGCAACTTTCTGTTAGCCATGTCTTTTCTGTATCTTCTTCTTCTTCTTTTTTTCCTTTTTGCAGTACTGGGTGTTGAACCCAGGGTCTTGCGCTTGCATGCTTTACAAGTGCTGGACCACTGAGCTGCACCCCCACCAGCTCTTTTTTTTTTTTTTTTTTTACTCTTTTGAGGCAAGGCCTCACTAAAGTAAGCAGACTGCCTCTGGTCCTGAACTTGTGATCCTCCTGCCTCCACCTCCCAAGCCACTGGGATTACAGGTGTGCGCCACCGTGCCTGACTCTGTATCTTCTTATGTTTTGACAGCTTTTACATTGGGGGACCATCTGCATTGGGAGAGGTTTGCCTCTCCCCAAAACAACCAGGACAGTGCTTTTCATATGCAAATCAGCCAGTCCAGAAGCCAGACCATCCAGACCTCCTCTACCTTCTGGCCCAATAATCCTCTGCCATATGTTCCTAGGTTAAGTTATCCGGTCACTAGAAATAGTCCCTATGCCCTGGAGCTCATGGACATTATACAAACCAGCATGTCTTGAACCTTTGAAAGATTCCTCTCCATTCTTAACTACAGAAACCATAATGAAGTCTATGACTCATATTCCCTCTTGGACTCCTCTCTGGCTGCCCTGCCCTGCAGTGTCCCCTTCCCCCTTTCCTGCAGTATCCCCTTCCCCCTTCCCTGGGGGATCTCTTCCAGGTCTCCTCAACTCTAGAGGTTGGCTGCCTGAGGGCCCAGCCCTCTGTCCTCCCCTGGCTCCTCCAGAGGTGACCACAGCTGGACCCATGGCTTCAATGCTACTGAATTAGAACACTGCAAATGGGGTAGGGGGCTGGCTTCTGGCTTGAGGCACAGCACTTGCTCAGTATTCCAGAGGTCCTGGCTTCCACACCTAGCACCAAAAAGTAAGCAAATTAAAAAATGCAGACAACATCTACACCACCACTGCGGCCTGCTGGGCATTGTAGACTTTACATGCCCAACCCAAACTCCTGCCTTTTATTCCCAGATCTGCTGCTCTGTGGTTTCCCCCATTCCACATTTTTCTAGGTGTTCTGAAAAACAATCTTGGAGTTCACTTGCCTCCTTTTTTCTCCCACACCACCCCTGTAGGGAAAATCTAGAAAATAATATGGGACCAGGAAAGAAAGGGAGGAAACACAGTCCTGAGCCTGCTTGAGTTGAGGCATGTCTAGCCCACCTCGAGTCCTGAGGCATACCCAGGACTCTTTTATGACTTGCTGTGGCACACCAGGCTTGAGTCCATGAGGTTGAGGCAAGATGGCTCCTGCCCACTGCAGTCAGGGTGTGTGCCTCCTCGATTTTCTTGCTTCCTTCTGAAATTTTTTGCTCAGTCATATGGTGCTGATTGGCTAACCCAAAACATCATGGAAACATCACAGATCCTGATTGGCTAGCCTGAAATGCTTATGAGCATGGTGCACAGGAATAGAATTGAGTTCTGATTTCTGAGTTGCTTCTCTGGAGGACTCCCAGAGTGGTTGTGTCTCCATTGCATTCAACACCAGTGGGGTGGGGGGTTCCAGTCCTGGGCTTAGGATTCCCCCCCACACAGGATGTATCAGCAGAGCCCCCCAGATCTCACCCCTGCCCATCCTGGCCCTGGGCTCGCCTGTGCACTCAGCAACACCAGTGGCCATCCTCAGGGTCTCCTTGGCCTGTAGCACTTTACCCATCAGAGCTGCTCTGGGGCCTCTGCCCCTCTCAGCCTCAACACCCTCCACCCTGGCCCTCTATTTTCCATGCACCTGCCCTTGCACCATTTCCAGGAAATGTCAGGCACACACCAGGCCATTACATGGGGCTGCTTGGCCTGCAGAGCTCTCTCCTCAGGTGTCCAGGAGACTTGCTGCTTCGTAGCTTGGCACCATTGTCACCTAGAAAGAGAGAGGTCTCTCATGGTCCTGCAGGCATTTGTGGACACACCGGCTGGGTCTGGAGCATCTGTCCTGTATCTTGGGTCTTCCTTGTTTTTTTTGTGCCCCCAGATGATGTGTGAACCTACACAGACCTGCTCCTCAGATAGGCTGAGGGAGGGGAGCAGATGACCTTGCCCCCTCTCCTCCAGCAGAAAGGCGGCTCCCAGCTTCCGGACCCTTTCCCCCACATATACCTTCCTGCCTGTCCAGGACGCTTTCTTTGTGATGTACACCATTGCATTGGCCTTCGTGGGCAGCGGCATGGAGCTTTTATGGTTGCGAGGCCTCCTCTACACCTTCCACATGATCGGGGCCCAGAAGGCCACCCAGCACAGGAATGTCAAACAGGTGTTGCCTCAGCCCTCCATCCATGGCCTCGCCCCTCCAGGGAGCTCATAATTCACCAGGTGTTTTGCCAAGGGCTTCTGAAAGCCAGGTCCAGGGCCACCTCTGCCAGGAGCCACTTTGGGATCTGACATGTGTCCTGCCAGTTCCACTGACCCCTGGGTTGTGGAGGGAGCTGGGGATTTGCGCATTCTAAGCACTTTGGTCCCATATATGCACACATTCAACTACCCCCACGAACTCCTGGGTTGAGGTGCAGCTCTAGTACAGTGTCTGCTTAGGGAACCCAAGCCCTGTTTTTGATCCTTAGCACTCCCCTCCCCCCAGAAAAAGAGAGCGAGAGAATGCAATCCACAATTCCTTCTCTATGGGACCCATTGCATGTGCTCTTAGGACAAACCAGAAGTCCAAGATGCTCTGATGCAGGGTATTTGTCTGAGAGCCCCTACATTGGGTGGTGTGGGGTCCTCTCATTCCCCCCTGCTTGGGGGTTCCTGAGAGAGAACAGCTGGCCCAGGACACCTAAGCCGGGCCAGGTGACTCTACATGTGATGCTGAGTCTGGGGATGGCCCTGCCGTGTGGAGCATCCTTTGCCATCTGGGCCAGGGGCTCAAGTGCCTGCTGGGAGGACGCAATGGGACCAGGGACACTAGGAGAACATGCTGCCACACTGGGAGGGCTGGGAACACCGGGCGGGGAGGGCACCGCACATCTTGGCCCCAGGTACCCGCCCTGCGTACTCTACCACTTGGGCTGCACAGAAGGGCCTTCAGGGCAGAGCAGCCCGTGAGCTCCTCACTCCTCGCTCCTCTCAGAACCCGGCCTTTGAGTCTGAGTTCCGAGCCATGTGCGCGTGGCCTGCAAGTCACCTGCTCCATCATCGAGCCCTTCAGTGAGTGGCCCTGGAGTGGCCCACCACATGTCTCCTGGAGGGCTGCCACCAATCTATGGCTGAGCCCCGGTGCAGTGACATTCAGTAGTCACAGGACCCACAGAACTGTGTGTGGCATCAGATCTCGTCATTGCTAGATGAATTGCTTTCACTGGCCTCCAGCTATGACCTCTCCTATGCATCTGCTGTGACTGATTGCCCTCCCTCCCTCCTTCCTTCCTTTCTTCCTTCCCTCCCATGTGCTATTCCTCCCTCCCTCCCTTCCTTCCTTATCTTCTTCTGTCCTTCCTCCTTTCTTCATTCCCTCTCTCCTGACAGGGTCTTGCTATGTACCCCGGGTTGGCCTGGAACTCTTGATCCTCCTGTCTCTGCCTCCAGAATGCTGGGCTTACAGGCATGCACCTCCTTACCCAGCTATTTTTTGGGGGGAGGGTGCTGTGGATGGAACTCAATCCCAAAGTGAGAGTTTTGCATTATACTGAAAAACCAAGAGGGGCTGAGGGCATGACTCAGTGGTAGACCACTTGCCTAACGTGTGAGATTCCAGGTTAAATTCCCAGCACTGCAAAAATAAAACAAAAATAGAAACTGACATTGTAGCAAAGGCAGCTCCATCTTCTGTGCCCCTCAAGTGAGGCGTTAGGGCATGTGAGGGCTGTGAGGAGGACAAGAGGGCGAGGAGCAGAGGAAGGAGTCGGGAAGATGAGGCCAGAGACCTCAGTGTGCCACAGCGCCCTTCCCAAGCCAGTCCTGGCCTTCAGTGGTCCCTGGGACAGACCTTCAGGCACCAGGACTCGAGGGGTGGTCAGGAAGAGGTGAGGCCGGGGCAGGAGGGAGAGGGACCCTGTCTTCTGCCCACTTTCAGGTTCCAGCCACAGGCAGGCAGCCCCGCCCTGTGCTTGAGGCAAAACCTAGCTCCATGCAAAACCCAACCACCTTTTGAGAAGACCTCTGAGGCCAGGGCCACCTCCAGCTCACTGCCCCACCCTCCACAGGCCTCATCGATACCCCACTGGAGCACCTGGTGGACAGGCACAACCTCTGTTCCCTCCACCTCCCGGCCAAGTTGGAGAAGAGGATCCACCGGGCCACCATGAACCAGGCCCGGGCAGCCCCCAACCTTTGCTTCTTATGGCTCTTATCCTTCTCCTTCCTGCACCTGGGGGAGGCCTTGCTGACCTTGGCCTCCTATTCCTACAACCCCCCTTTGTGGTCAGCCCCCTGAGTCCTTCACAGTATGGCTGGGTGGCCCAGAAGGACATGGCTCCCCAGAGCAGGGCTGGGAGTGGTGGATAGCCCAGCTTGTGACCCAGCTGAGCTCAGATGTGGCTCTCCTAAAGGCGTGGGGTACAGTCCCAGATGTCCCCAGATGTGGGGGGGAGATAATCCATCAGGTGTGGGGGGCGAAGCCAGAGAAGGGGAAAGCTGAGGAGGTGATTCTTTGTGGGGCATGGATGGGCCCAGGTCCTCCCAGCTCATGTAGAAGAGAGGGGGTCAGGAGGGAAGCCCAAGCACTGGGGAAGAGATATGGGAGACAGTGACTGCAGTCAGCCAGGGGAACCACCATCCTCCCCACCCTGGGCCCCCAGGGCTGGAGGAACTGCCCCTGCAAGGACCATGTAGTTCAGGGGGCTAAGGTGCTTGAAGCAGCCAAAGCAAGTTTAGACCAGGCAGATGAGGATGGTAGGCAGGACTCCAGGAAGGTGGACAGGGTACCAGGGCCTCCAGACCTGGGGACAGATGCCAGCCTTGGGGCCAGGGCCATCACTCGCACTCACCCTGCTGAGGAGGGCTGTGCCAGGTGCCAGAACACTGTGTGACATCTCCCTAGCCCGCCCCACCCTCTGCCAGCAGCTGGACTGGTTGGTTCCCTTGCAGCCAGGACCTCATGGCATGCCCCCACTGCACGGCTAGCTATCTGCCTGGTCAGGCGTCAGGCACAGGGCCATTGGACAGGGTCCTCGTGGGGAACCCCAGCCCCCACCTTGGATGTAGAATTCCTGGAAGCCCAGCCATAGCATCAGTCTATAGAAGATCCTGTCAGTGGTCATCAAATTGAAACCTGGCTGTGGACAAGATGGACATCAGAGTCACAGGGAGACCTCTAATTCATGAGGCTGAAGGGATAGCAGCTCTCAGGAGGTGAGAAGGTTCCAGGGGCCCCAGGCACAGGTCGGCCAGCCTCAGGGCTAATTACCCAGGGCCATCACTGGAAGAGCGTTGCTCGAGGGCAGAGTGGGCCTGCGAGGGCCTCAGCCAGCCCTAGGGGCCATGGCCACCCTGCCTGTGGCTGGGGCATCCTCCCCAGCTGGGAGCAGAGAGGGCTGGGTGTGGAGCTGGCTCTGTGCTTCCTTCCTGCCAAGGTCAGCCATGAGCAGCAGGGACAAACTGGTGGAGTTTGGCCAGGCACCATGCTACTACCTCCTGGCCTCTCTTGCCCTGGGCTACGCCCCCTCACCCCAGAGGGACAGCCAGCAGCCTGGCCAAGGGCGCAGGGTAGGGTCCTGCAGCCCTGCACCCTTTTTGCTAGATGCCTAGGAGAAACCGGAGCCTTGAAGAGCAGATAACATGAACACCTGCTCCTCACTCAGGCTGCAGCTCATGAGGTTGGTCAGCAGAGGGATGATCTTGTAGATATCGGAGAAGGAGCCAGGCCACCCAGGCACCATGAGCAAGGGGTTCTGGTATGGTCCAAGGAAGGCTGAGGGAGCTGCTTGTGGACGAAGCCATAGCAGAAGCAGTACTTCCATAGGCAGGGTCATCCATCTGCTGGTGTAAGTCCTGGGGAGATTGCAGGGCCCATGGAGAGAGGGTGATGGGTCAGTGCCCAAGGGAAAGTCTGCATCCCCTGCAGGAAGTGACCCCTGCAGCCACAAGAAGCCATGATGTAGTGCCAGGAAGCAGAGCTCCCACCTCGTTGGCTCTGTCCAGGGCACGTATTCTTCCCCTTCTCTCTTCCTTTATTGGAGATGAGAGGAGGGAGTTGGTGCTGGAAAGGAACCTGGGTTCTGCGCATGGTAGGCAAGAGCTCTTCCACCGAGCTGCACTCTAGCCCTCAGCTTCCATTTTCTAAGCTTACAAACAACACTCATCTTTAATTTACCAAGGCTTAGAGAGGGAGGTTTGACAAACTTTTCTGTAAATGGACAGATTAATTTTTAGGCTTTGCAAGGTGCAACTCCTCTGTTGGCAAGGGAGCCACCTCACATGGTGCATACGTGGATGGTGTGACTGGTTCCAATGACACTTTGCTATGGGCACTGAAGGGTGAATCACATGTAATCACCTCACGTCACCAGATTTGATTTTTCTTTTGTCCCTAGCCACTTAAGGATGTAAAAATATTCTTGGCATGGGCAACGGAAAAAGAGGTGGCAGGGTAAATATTTTTTTATGTAGACTTTTCTTTTAAAACTTGGAATTGAGAAGTTGAATGAAAATTAACCCTTTCACTTGGTTCTGTGTAAGTTTCAGTAACTGAGTCAAAATGGAATTTTAAGGTTTTGCGGGGGAGGTGATGAGCAGGCTTATGACTTAAGAATAATGGGCTTTCCTGAGGGAGCTACTTGTTAAGGTCCCAAAACAGGTTCTGGAATCTTAGCCCCCTTCAGATTGCAGAGCCCATGGCAGGCCTGATCCTTTGAGCTGAGCTTCACCCTGGGAGAGAGGCCCCATCTCCTCTTGGAGTTGGGGGGCGGGCAGGGCTCAGCCGCTTTCTCTGGGTTTCCTCCAGCTCTATTACTGGAGCCACCCTCCCCTGACCCCTCATGACCTCTCACCAGCGCATCTGACCACCTTCATCCTGGTGATCTTTTGGTGACTGGTCCCCTTCTTCTCTGTGCACGCCCCACAGTCAGAGGGAAAGGCTCTGGCTCCTCTGAGTGCTCAACAAAGGATGCACATAGTAGGTGCTCAGGCCAGGGAAGGAGGAAAGAAGGGGCATGACCAGGCTGGGTCTCACTCCCCCATAGGAGACTGCCTCACCCCCATCCTGACTCCAGCCCTGTGGAAGCAGAGACAGAAGCAGGTCTGAGAAACTCGAGCCACCAGCCGAATCTGAGGAACTCGCGGGGCTCCACACCCGCCTGCAGCCCACCTGGGGCTGCCCCTTATGTGGATCTCCTCGGGGGGTTTCCAGCTGAAAGGGCGGATGCTCTTGTCCTCGCTGTCTGTAGACTTTGCCCACCAGCCATACCACCTGTCCTCAAGTGGCAAAATTTTCTCCTTGTCCCCGGAGAGTAGCCAAAAGATTTCCCACCACAGGGCTCCCGGGAGGTGAAGGAAACACTATCAGCAGAGAGACGTCCTGCCCTGGCTGCTGCCCGAGCTGGCCAGCGACCCTGGGGGCCTCTGCTCCCCAGATGCGAGAAGCTTCTCTCCATACCTTCTGACCCGCCATGGGATGAGGAACAGCTCTTCTGAGTGCTTGGCTGGCAGAAGGGATGGGGGTGTGGACTAGCGTGGCTGCGCCCTTGGCTCTGTCCCTGTGCAAAGGGGTCTGTCCTCATGGTACATAGAAGTCAAGCGGGAGGCCAGAGGTGCTGAAGGATTCAGTTCAGTTGGGGGCACAGGGGAGGAAGCCCACTGTGGCCACACATTCTTAGCTGTGCCTAACCTTAACACCCTTATTGAATTTTATATATATATATAAAATATATATATATTTATTTATATATGTTTATATATATATATATATATATATATGGAAATAGAGAAAGAGGGAGAATGAGAGGGAGAGAGATATCGAATCCTTCTACAGCACACTTTGCTACCTCATGGCATCTTGTTCAGTGGGTTTGAGGATGTTCACAGACCTGTGCAGCCATCTCTGCAGCCCAGTTTAGACTGCGGGGAGGTGGGGTGGCTACAGGTGTGGGTCCTCACCTGCCCCGTCCTGGTTATACTTGCACAGTCCGCATGACTCAGTGGATTTGGCGAGGGCCCAGAGTGCCTGTCACCCCTGAGTTTCACACCACACCTGAACCATGCTGACCCCACACATGCCACACTAAGGGACATGTGCTTCTAAGGGAGTCCAGGAGAGAGGCAGGACCTGCCCAGCCATTGTGGCATTGCCCACCTACGTGCAGTTTCAGTGACCCATAGTCAACTACAGTCTGAAAATGTTAAGTGGAAATTTTTTTTTTTTCAGTGCTGGGGGTTTAACCCAAGGCCTCATGCTTGTACGCTTTGCAAGTGCTGGGCCACTAAGCTGCAAGCCCAGCCTTTTTTTTTTTTTTTTTTCATTTTTTGAGAGACAGGGTCTTGCTAAATTATGCAGATTGCCTCTGGTCTCGAACTTGCGATCCTCCTGCTTCTGCCTCCTGAGTGGCTGGGATTTAAGGCGTGCACCACTGTGCCCAATGAGAATGGAAAATTTAATAATGCTTTAATAATACTTTTTGTTGTGCAAGGGAAGGTGGTACAGGAGGGTTGAACCCAGGGCCTCATGCATGCTGTGCAAGCTCTCTACCCTGCACCCCTAGGCAAGTTTTCACTTTTTGTTTTGTGATGGTCTGGCTAAGTCACAAAGCCTGCCTCCAGCCTTGATCTTGCCATACTCCTGACTCTACCTACCGAGTCACTGGAATTACAGACTTGTGCCACAGTGTCTGCCTTAAAACCCATTAGATCTCAAAAGCTAAGCAGGGTTAGGGCTGGTTAGTACTTGGATGTGAGACCTGGTAATACAGGGTGCTGTAGGATTGGGAGCAGGACCTGGCAGCCTCCTCCCACCTCCCCCTAAAAAACAAATCAGCCATCCAAAACCCTATGAAAATCAGAGAAGCACTGACAATAGTGTCAGCACAGCACAGAGTTGGTTAGTATTTTGTCTGTTGTTCATAGGGTCCCTAGGAGTTGAACACCAACCCAATGGCACCTAATAACAATGCAGTATTTCTAAAGTACATGTTGTAATGAATGCATGGTGCCACTTCAGAACGGTTAGATTTAACCCACCTTTATTAGACATTTAATGTTCTCTCTCTCAGTGTTGCACATGGGACTCAGGGCCTCACACGTGTGAGGCAACCACTGAGCTACATGCCCTGCACCATGGTTTCTCTTGTACCATCCTAAATACAGAGACCTTTTGTTCTTTATTAGATTAAATTCTGAGAGATGGAGGTTTTGGGTAGGGGTTTGAATGAACATTTTTCAGACTTCTCTTTTCTCAAACTACAGGCCAGGATATCCAACAGAGGTCTATTCCCTCAGTCATGTTGGCATGTGTGCCTTCTCTAAGCATCTGCTCAGGGTCCCCCTTCTCCCAGCTGGGAGCGATCATTTAAAACAATTATTGCTGAGCTGGGTATGATGGCACACATCTGTAATCGCAGAGACTCAGGAGGCAGAGGCGAGAGGATAGTGATTTCAGGGCCAGAGGCAGTCTGAGTAACTTAGTGAGATCTTGACCCAAAATAAAATGAAAAAATGAGTTGAGGGTGCAACTCAGTGGCATAGCACTTGCCTAGAATGTGTGAGGCCCTGGGTTCAGTATTGCAAAATCAATACTAACAACAACAACAACAACAACAACAACAACAACAACAACAACAATAATAATAATAGTTAATCCAGTTTTATCCTCACATTCCCATCCCCCATGTCTTTGTTATCCCTTGTCATCTGACTTCTGGTCACACAGCTCTGCTAATCTCTCTCAGTCCCAACCTCCTTGTCACTTGGTTCATATCCCTTTGCTGACTTCCCGTGGCTCTAAAGTGCTGGAGGCGAAGTCCACCTGGCCTCCAGAC
>VMDO01021620.1:0-35068 GCA_007922755.1 Pedetes capensis | reverse complement strand
TATTTACAATGAGCCAAATGTGTCTCTGAGATAGAAAACTTTTCATAGGTTTAAGATTGGTTATTCAAGCTATCTTTCTTCCTTTCCCCCTTCCCCTTCCTTTTCCCCTTCCCCTTCCCTTTCCCCCTCCCTTCCCCTTCCCCTCCCCCTCCCCTCTCCCCTCTCCCTCTCCCTCTCCCTCTCTCTTTTTCTTTCTTTCTTTCTCCAGTACCAGGGTGGGTGGCCGAACCCAGGACCTTGGGCATACTTTGCAAGCACTCTACCATTGTGCTGTACATCTAGGCCTGCCTGCCTCCCTCCCTCCCTCTCTCCCTCCCTTCCTTCCTTCCTTCTTGAGACAAGGTCTTACTAAGTTATGCGGGCTGCCTCTGGCCTTGAACTTGTGATCCTCCGTCCTCTGCCTCCTGAGTTGCTAGGATTGCAGGATGCATCACTCAGCCTGGTGGTTATTGTTTCTTGGGGGCAAAAAACTTCAGAACACAAATGGAGACTGTAATGTTGTTGTTGTTGTTATTAGGTGCTGTCGAGTCAGCGTCCAACTCATTGAGACCCTATGTTTAACAGACAAAACACTATTGTTAGTGCTTCTCTGCTGTTCATAGGATTTTCAATGGCGGATTGATTTTGGGGAGTGGGTTGCTGGGTCCTTCTCCCAAGTCTATAGCACCTGGTGTTCCCAGGCGGTCTCCCATCCAAGTGCTAACCAGGCCTGACCCTGCTTAGTTTCTGAGATCTGGCCCGATCTGACACCACAGTGGTATGGCTGCAGACTAGATGGATAGTAATCCCTTTATTGAAAGACCAAGGCAGGAGGATTGCAAATTTGAGACCAGGGGCAGTCTGCATAACTTAGTGACACCCTGTCTCGAAAACAAAAAACAAATAACAACAAAAAAAGGGCTGGGGTTTTGCAAGCATCAGGCCCTGGGTTCAACCCCTAGTACTGGGGAAAAAAAAAAGTTTTCTTTTTTTTTTTTTTTTTTTCGTGGTCCTGGGGGTTGAACCCAGGGCCTCGCGCTTGCATGCTTTGCAAGTGCTGGACCACTGAGCTGCGCCACCCAGCCCATTTCTTTTACTTTTTGAGACAGGGTCTTGCTAAATTACGCAGACCACTTTCTGGTCTCAAACTTGCGATCCTCCCGTCTCTGCCTCCCGAGCCGGTGGGATTACAGGCATGTGCCACCCCGCCCGGCAGGAAAAAAAAAAGTTTTAAGAGCAGGTTAGGTTATAACAAATAACAAAATTTGAGGTTCGGGGGTCACATTTGCTGTTTATGCATTCTTCTTCCTTCCGTAGAGGAAATAATGGTGGACAGGGAATATCCCATTTGAGTTTCCCTTGGTATTCTGTAGTTGTTGTTGTTGTTGTTAGGTGCCATACAGTCGGTATCCGACTCATAGCGACCCTACATACAACAGGCGAAACTATTGTCAGTGCTTCTCTGCTGTTCATTGGGTTTTCAATGGCAGATTGATTTTTGGGAGTGGGTTGCCAGGTCCTTCTCCCATTCTGTAGTGGGAAGGTTAAAAACCAGTGCCGGGATAGAGGCTCACTTGACCTCGATCCCTTCCTGACGACCCTTGTGGCTTCTGTTCCAGCAGGATCACCCTGTATCTTGCGTTTTCCCATGGCACTGCCTCCCTCTCGCTGGCCCCGTCGCATGCTGTCCGGTCCTGGGTGCTCTTCTCACTTCCCCCCCAGATTGCCAGCTCTGGATTAACCTTTGCATCTCCAGCAGTGGCTCGTTTGCAGTCCGGCAGTCTCCGCCACTGCCTCACGTACCCCTGATCCCCTCCTTTGTGCCTAGCGCGCGTGTTTGCACAGCAGAGCGTGGCTGCCCAGAGGCACCGCAGCTCTGGTGCCCGTGCTCACTCCGAGTTAAAGTCCCTCAGTCTTCGGGGGACCCAGCGTGCTGGCGGCTGCCCGTGTGTTCCCCTGCGTTCATCTTCTCCCCCTCCCTGGTGCCTGTTTGCTCCTCCTTTTCACCTCCTGGCTGAGGGTCTTGCTTATTGTTTATTAAGTGGCTAGAAGGCGTCGTAGATGACTTCGCCAGCACCAGGCTCCCACCTCCCTGCCACTTTGGAGCCGGGTGGTAGTGGTAGAGTCATTGCCAGGGCTGTCCTGTGTAGCTGCGTCGCCAGCGTGACATGTGAGAGGGCTGGAAGCCCGTGACGATGGGAGACCCGGTGTCCCCAGAGGGGGACGTGAGCTCTGTGCATCCAGATGTTTGAACCTGTCTGCCTCCAACGCTGACTGTTCTGCTTCGGTGCGACGCCCCACTCTCCTGATTCACCTGAGTCTTTGCTCTGTGGGGCGATGCATATCAGTGTTTAACATCGCCTTATTTCTCCATTCAGACCCGTCCAAACCTGTCTCGGCTCCATTCTTCCGTAGACCTCCATTCTTCTCTTTCCCATTAAAGGAAAACTCCGGGAGAGCGCTGTCCTTGGCGTGCATTGTGTCTCCCCTTCCATCGTTCTCAGCACATTTAGCCTCCGTCCCGCCTGGGAGACTGCTCTCGTTAGAGTCTCCACGGCTTCCTTCTCAGGCCTCTCTGCACTGCACTCTCCCGCACTTCCTGCCTTCAGCACTGGACCCGCAGGCCTCCCACGGCACACCCCTCACACCCCTGCCCCCGTGGCGGTCTGCGTGTGTGACTGGTTTCCTCTGGCCATCTCACTCTCCTTTGCAGGCTCTTCCTCATCTCTCCAACATCTAAGCATTGATCTCCATGGTCAGTTGTGTTTTCTCAAAAGATATGCTGAAGTCCTAAGCCCAGTACCAGTGAATGAATGTTAGTTGGTTTAGAAATTGAGACTCTGCAGATATCATCAGGTTAAACTGAGGTCGTTAAGGTGGGGCCCTAATCCAATGTGACTGGCGTCCTTAGAAGAAGGGACACAGAACCAGACACATGGAGGGGAGAATGACGTGGGATGGTGGCAGCAGGGATGGGGCTGTGTGACTCCAAGCCAAGGAGTGCCAAGGGTTGTGGCACTACCAGAATCGAGGAAAGAGGTGCAGGTGGATTTTCCCCAGAGCCTTGTCTTCATCCGTTCCTTGTGACTATAACAGCATACCTGGGGCTGGGTAATTTTTCATGAACAGGAGGTTGTTGGCTCTCAGTTCTAGAGGCTGGGAAGTTGGACATGGAGCAGCCATCACGTGGGAAAGGTCTTCTTGCTGCATCATTCTGTGGTGTAAGGCAAAGAGTGGGGAGAAAGACACAAAGATAGACCAACAAAAAGGGGCCAGACTCGTCCTTGTACAAGGAATCCTCTCTCCTGATAGGTAACCTGCTCCTGAGAGAATGGCATTGATCAGTTCCTGAGGGCCGAGCCCTCATAGCCTAATTATCTTTTAAATATTGTTGTTGTTAGGTGCCATCGGGTTAAGTCCAACTCATAGCGAACCTATGTACAACAGAACAACGCACTTCTTGCTTCTGTGCTAGGCACACAATCTTACTTACGTTTAAGCCCGTTGTTGCAGACACTGTGTCAATCCATCTAGTGGAGGGTTTTCCTTTTTTTCATCAACCTGCCACTCTCCCAAACTTGATGTCCTTCTCCAGGGCCTGGTCCCTCCTGGCTACATGTCCAAAATATGTAAGATGCAGTCCAGCCACCCTTGCTGCCAAGGTGCACTAAGGCCACAAATGAAGATAGGGAAGATTTTTTACCAGCTCTTGTAGTCTGAAATAGATTGAACATGCAATCAAGATATACTGATAATTACTGGTGAGTAGAATGCAAAAGTTGGAAATACAGAAGGCTCCGTAGTTGGGAAATACAGCCTTGGTGACAGAAACGATGCTGGAGATCTCATGACAGAATTTTGTCAGACCAACGACTTTTTCATTGCAAATACAGTTTTTTCACCTCTTAAATGCCCCTCCCCCAAACTGCCACCTTTCCATTACATTTACTTTGGGGGACATATTCAAACGCAGCAGGCCTTCAAAGAAGCATGACCTCAAACTCAGATAAACCTGTGTCACCTCAAGCCCTCCAGTTCGTGGCCCTTGTTACCAGAGCCCTGAGAGGTCAGTTGAGCCCTTTGACGCCCTCTCTTTTCATCTGCAGTGCTCTCATCCATCTCTGCCTGCCTTCCGGATTTAAATTATCATATGTAGTTTGATGATTTCCAACTTGAAGTCCACGGCGTGCGCCTCTCCGCTGAGCCCCTGGTTCACACCCTACTGCCTAGTCTTGTTCCCACTGGCTTTCTAATAGGTCAAACTAACATGGCCAGCGCTCACCCTGCGACTCCTCCTCTCCAAACCCACTGTTCTCCCTGTATTTCCAGTGCTAAATCTGTCCTTCTAAGTGTTTAGGCCAGAAATCTTGGGCTCAGTTTTGACCCTTCCTCTTTTTTTTTTTTTTTTTTGTCTATTTTTCTTTTTGGTACTTGGGAGTTGAATCCAGGGCCCCCACATACTTTGCAAGTGCTCTGCCACTGGACCGTACCCTGCATCCTATTGTTTAGTTTTTAGCCTGAGACAGGGTCTTGTTAAGAACTCAAGATCCTCCTGCCTCCACCTCCCAAGTAACCGGGATTACAGGTGTGCACCACTGCACCTGGCCCTCCCCCCCCTTTTTTTAATAACATCCTGAATATGACTCTGCCTCTGGCCTCAAGCTCATGATCCTCCTGCCTCCACCTCCAGAGTCGCTGGGATTACAGGCATGCACCAGTGCACCCAGCCCTCCCTCATTTTTTTAAATAGCATCCCAAATATGACCCAACAGCCTGTACCCACAGTGTCTCGACTGTCCCACTCCTTCCCACTGTGTCTGCCACCGAGGTGGTCCAAGCCTTGTGGCCTCAGTCCTGCTTCCCCTTCAGTCTACTTGGCTCAGCGAGGGCATCCCACTCCTTCCTTAGAACCCTCAGGGGCTCCCCACTGCTTCTGAGTGTGAGCTCCTGTCTCCCCTGTGGGTCTCTCCTGTGGGTCCCGAGGCCCCTTGGCCCCCTCTCCTCCTCTCTGGCTCCCTCTGCTGCCCTTGCTCTCTATGGGCTTGAAGCCTCTGCCCTGCTCTTCCCTGAAAGGAGCGCACTCACAACTAAGAGAGCTGAGCGTGACTGTGTACAAGTTATGGCATGGCGCCGCTCTCTCCCAGGCCTTCCCTTAAGTGTCTCCTGCTCAGTAAGGTTTTCATCTACCCGGTCTCTGCTGGCCTACCTCCCACCCTTCTTTCTCTCTCTTCTCTGCTTATTTTTTTCCCTTAGCACTTTTTCACTGTCTAACTTCCTGCATATTGTGCCTGTTCATTTTTTCTCTGTGTGACTCGCACAGCAGTGGAGAAGTCCTCTGAGGACAGGGAACTTGGCCCTTTTGCTCACTGCTCCATCTGTCAGATTGAGACATTCAGATTGTGGACATTCAGTAGGGTTTGTTAAATGGGTGGTTCCGTGAATATGTTGCTAATATATTCTTGTTGTATTTTTTTCTATGGTAGCTTATGTTTATTTTACCACTTTGGGCTTCTAAAATTTTCAATTATGCCCATTCTTAAACATGAAGAAGGACAGACAGAATAGTGTAGCAAATAACCCAAATACCCACCCCCTACACTTAGCAAAAGGGGCTGGGGTTTAGCTCAGTTGGTAGAGTGCTGCTCCACACTCTCTGAGGCCCTGAGTTCGATCCCCAGCACCGCAAAAATGGGAGAAGGACGTGGCAGTCAACTCCCAAAGCAAATCTGAAACAATCAACCAATGAAAACTCTATGAGTTGGACCCGACTCGATGACATCTAACAACATACTTAACAATTGTTAACATCTGGCCTTATTTGCTTCATGTATTTTAGAGGTAAATGACAGGTATATGACATATACACATTTCTAAAAATCGAGGATGTTTTCCTATATCACTGCAGTACCCTTACCACACCTATTAAAATGGACAGTAACCCTTTTTTTGTTATTTAATGCATATGGTCCATACTTTCTTTTGTAGATTATCTCAAAATGTCTTTTCCAGCTGGTTTATTCAAATTAGAATCAAATGTAAAAAAAAAAAAATGCTCATTGCATTTCATTCTGTTTCTTGAGTCTCTTCTCATCTTAGACAGGCTCTCTGGTCCCCCACCCACCTTCTACACTATCGTTCTTTGCCCCATGATGTGTGTAGGGCATTGCCTAGAGAGGCAGTTTGCCCTGGGGCCTATCTAGGCCCACTTGGAGGTCTGAGGCTTGTTCCCCAAGCAGTAACCTTTGCCCTACATCTGGGAACTCCTGGGTATGGAGCTTCCAAAGATGGTGCTGGCGTCCAGTCCCTCTCCTCAGACCCCTCAACACCTGATTGGCTGTTTCCAAACCACCAAACGGCTCCTGATCGGACAGTTCAGGAACCAGCCCCAATTGGTCACTTTTACAAACCCAAATTTGCATATCTCCCCTGATTGGCCAAGGCTCTAATAGAGTGTCAGTCTCTGATTGGTTCTTGGCTAGCCCCTGAAGGGGATATAAGGGTGGTGAACAGAGCAGTGCAGGTCCATTCCACTGACTGGGACAGATGAAGTGATAAAGAACTGTATTGAGCTGAGTACTTGGAGTCTGTGTCTTCACTGGAAGAAAGAAGCAAGGAGCCGCTGTGGGCATAAACTTCTGAGCTGTCCCCAGGGATTGGTGGAGTAGTCGTGGGCATAAGCCTCCTTTCTGGGTGATGCAGTTCTCTGGCGCTCGGCTGCCCCTCATCAGGCAGCAGGTCTTCGGTGGCTGGTTCCCACTCATGGCCAGAGCAATGCCCCACAGACGTGGACTTGGTGAAGACTCTGGCCCCAATGTCCTGTCACATATCACATTGCCTGGATTTCTTCTGATCGCTTCTTCTGAAGTTATTTAGCCTCTTTACTCTGTGTATTCTGTAAACTGGAGACAAGTTGTAAAGTTTGATCGACTGTATTTTGTTGGATTGAATTTTGTCTTCAAAGCTGCTTCTGGGTAGGCACAGGGAGCTTTGGGACACACACCTGGTGTGAATGGGGGAGGGATGACATTTGCATGAGGATGCCCCCGGAGCCTGGATGTGTTTTTTGCAGTTCTCTAGGGGTGATGACTCCCTGGGCTTCAGACTTACTGATGACCCATCCCACAGGAAGGCCTCTGGGACCCCTGGGGGTGTGGATAGGGAAACTTCTTCAAGCTCCAGGACCTCTGTGGTTTGGGGGTTAGAGAGCCTGTGTCTGGGTCAGGTGGCGTGTTTTCTATGTTCTGTCTTCTTTCCTCTCCCTGGACTTGTGTTTAGGACAACCAGGAAGCAGCTTTGGGGTATCTCATTATTTTCTCTGTGCAAATTCAGTTCTCCTTTGCTGGTGACCAGTGTTCCACTTGTCTTAGAAGAAGAAGAGATGACCTCTGTAGGTGGAGACTGGGTGCTCTTGGGCCTCAGTGCTTTGTGTTCTGTCGCTTCTTCTACTTAGGGCTTTGTTTGCTTGCTGGGTCAGATAATGAATTTCCTTGTGGAGCAAGAGAATAAAAATACAAATTCCTTCCTTCCTTCCTTCCTTCCTTCCTTCCTCTCTCTCTACTTCTCGCTTCTCTTTTCTTCTCTTTTCTTTTCTTTTCTTTCTTTTCTTTCAGCACTGGGAGGTTGAACCCAGGGCCTCACACTTACTTTGCAAGTTCTCTGCCACTGGGCTGCACCATCCCCAGCCCATTCTTATTTTTTTTATCTTGAGACAGTGTCTCTACTAAGTTACACAGGCCATCTCTGGCCTTGAATCACAATCCTCCTGGCTCCGCCTCTCAGGTTGCTGGGATTACAGGCATGCACCACTGTGCCCAGCTCAACAACATCTCTTTTCTTTTTTGTAAAATGCCCAGAAGAGTGGAGAATTTCTTATGACCTCTAGAGCTGGAGGGGACTTCTGAGGTATAGTTACAACAGGAAGTGTACTAATGAACTGATGTTATTTCCTTGGATCCTGGTTTCCGGAGTTTGTTTTTATACTATAAGCATACTTAGCGTCCTAGTCTGTTTCTGTTGCTATAACTGAATACTCGAAACTGGGTAATTTTTTTTTAACCTCCCTTATTAGTAAATGATGATGGGGTACAGAGTAACTGGCTTTTTCCATTCTGCATCCTTTACATCACTTCTGGCAACGCTTTCATCAACCCACAAAGTTTATGGAGCCTTATGGCGAATTTGTAGTAAAACTCAAATGCGTATTTGGGTTGTCTTTCCCTGTTTTTCCAATGTACTCCTGAAGTTGTCCTGTTTATATTGAGATCGTCCTCTCCCCATTCATCCCTCCACATTGACCCTCCTCCCCATCCCACCTTCCGCACTCTTCACTTCCTTCTCCTAGTTCCCTCCCTCCTCCTTTCACCTCTTTATATTGTCCCTTCTTTGCTAAAAACTGGGTAATTTACAAAGGAGAGAAATTAACTTCCCACAGTTCTGGAGGCTGGGAAGTCCGAGATTGAGGGCCTCATCTAGTGAAGGCCTTCCTGGTGGGGGCTCCCTGAAGAATCCAGAGACAGCGCAAGATATAACATGACCACATGGCAAAGGGCTTGGGGGGAGAAGGGCAAACTGGATTTTTAACTTAATTTTATTTTTTAAAGTACTGGGAGGTTGAACCCAGGGCTTTACAAGTGCTAGGCAAGTTCTAGGCAAGTGCTCTGCTCCAGCCCCTTTGTAATTTTTTTGAGACAAGGTCTTGCTAAATTGCATTGGCTGCCTCTGGCCTCGATCCTCCCTCCTGCTTCAGCCTCCTGAGTGGCTGGGATTACAGGGGTGCACCAGAGTGCACCTGCTTTCAAACTTGTTTTTATCACATACCCACTCCCCTGATAACTAACCCACTCCCCCAATAACCCATTAATCTGTTAATGGATTAATCCGTTTGTGAGGGCAGAGCCCCAGGACCCAATCACCTCCCACCTTCAGATACCATTAACATATGAATTGGATTAACTGTCCAACTGTCCAACATAGGAACTCTAGGGGACAGGCATTCTAACCACAGCATTTAATATATTTATTATGATATGGTGTAATAGTTTAGATGCACAAAATATGTTAATCTTGCTTTTATTGGTTATGAAATAATATTATTGTTGTTAGTTACCATCAAGTTGGTATCCGACTCATAGCGACCCTACGTACAACCGGTGAAACACTATTATCAGTGCTTCTCTGCTATTCATGGGGAGTTCAATGGCAGACTGATTTTTGGGAGTGGGTTGCCAGATCCTTCTCGCAAGCCTACAGCCTACAACCTGGTGTTCCCAGGCCGTCTCTCATCCAAATACTAACCAGGCCCAACCCTGCTTAGCTTCCGAGATCTGACAGGATCAGATGCCACAGAGGTACTACTGCAGGTGGTTATGAAATAGGAGGCACTTACATTACCCAAGGGCTGGGATTTAGCTCAGTTGGTAGAACACTGTGCTGCAGTCTCTGAGGTCCCGAGTTCAATTCCTAGCACCGCAAAAATGGGAGAAGGACCTGGCAATCCACTCCTAAGGCAATCCCAAAACAGTCACCATTGAAAACCCTGTGAGGGTCGCTATGAGTCCGATACCGACTCGACGGCACCTAACAACATTACCCAAATGTCATCTTCAGGAAAAGCTACCATCATGTGATGAAGTGCCAACTTAACAACCTTTTCATTTCCTTTTTTTTTTTTGACACAGGAAATGTGGGATCCCCTTATGCAGTGGCTCAGGAGACATGTGGATGCTGACGGAGTAATAAAATCTAGCAAGCTCTCCCTTACATTTGTTTCATCTTACACACCTGACATAGAAATCACCCCATCTTCCATACCCGTGGTTACCGACGCAGAGAGCTTCTCATCCGAACACTTTAACTTGGAGACCTATAGACAGAACCTGCAGACCAAGCAACTCGGGAAAATAATTCTGTTTTCTGAAGTGACTCCCACGACCATGAATCTTCTGGATGGGTAAGTTCCCATGGGGTCTTGTGAGCTCCTGCTCGGAGATGTCCTCTTACATTGACTATCCTCTGAACCAGCCACGGTGGGGGGGATGGAATGGTACGTAATATGTTCCAACACACTGGGTAGCAAGGTAGACCTGCTCCTGTCCCAGAAGAGCTACGGTGTAGGTGGAGGAGTTAAGGAAAGCTCCTTGATCTGAGGTCTTTGTTGGCGGAGTGGGAGGCTTTTGTGGCTTGCTTACTTTTATAAGACCTTCCAGAATGTTCTTGGAAAAAAGAACAGTATGAAAAAAAAAGTTTAATAGGTGATGTTATTGCTTAGGTTGCCATTTTACTTTTGTGCTGTTACGATCATTGTTACTCATTTAATTTAGGATGTTTTACAGGGGTGTTAGAATAGCAAATTTGAGTGACACAATGAGCTGGGTTAAATTGACATAATTTGGACCGTTTTGTTTTGAAAAATACTCTAGTATGTTTCTATCCAGTACTACTTTCAAGCACTGTGTAATCCCATTTGGATGTTTGCAATTTACTTTTATTGTGAGATTTCATTTTTATTCCTTCTGTGGACTTTAATTAAAGGTTATAACCTGAAAAACAGATGGAAGGATTTTTAAAAATTTCCAATTCATCAGTATTAATTAATGCTGTTTTAATTTTAATGCTTGGGTTATACAGAGAATAAGAAAAGTGTGTTTTTTTAAATGTGGGACCAAGACTGGGACTATGATTAGATAGAAAAAATTCAATGTGTGGAAATATTTTCACTTCCTTTTCTTTTTCTTTCTTTAGTTTCTTTTTGGTTTTTTGCAGTACCTGGTGGTTGGACCCAGAGCCTCACATATACTTTGCAAGTGCTCTAGCACTGGGCTGCACCCCCAGCCCATTTTTTAAGAGTTTTTTAAATTATGAGTCAGAGTCTCGCAGAGTTACGCAGGCTTTGGCCCCACACTCACGATCCTCCTGCCTCTGTCTCCCAAGTCACTGGGTTTACAGGTGTGTGCCACGGCACCTGGCTTTGCTATTGTTCTTAGTACTCTCTGCAATATAGACGTACATTGTTACAAAATGAATAGGTAACTAGCATTTTCCTGACTTTCACACTCAAAGTCAGCGAATGGCAGCTTCAGTGGACCTGGAGTATGAAGGACGGCAGACGAGAGGGCGGAGCTAGGAGAGCATTATGAGCCATATTAATTAGCTGCTTGTGCTTACTGGGTTAATTTGTGTTGTCACAGGTACTCATGTTTTCAGAGTTCCTAACCCTCCTGTCTCCACATCCCCCCTGCTAACCCCCCCACTCCCCAACAGAGAGGATAGAAGCCTATTCTCCAGGATGGAGCAGTCACGACTCACTTATTACATTCTGTGTGACATTCCGTGTGCTCTGTGGAAGGGGTGACCCCTGATAATTACAGTTTCTAAATTAAAAAGTTGCATGTGCTATTTAACAATGGGAGAAGGACCCAGCAACCCACTCCCAAAAATCAATCCGCCATTGAAAACCCTATGAACAGCAGAGAAACACTGACAACAGTGTTTTGCCTGTTGTATACAGGGTTGCTATGAGTCAGATAGTGACTTGATGACACCTAACAACAACTATTTAACAAAAGCATTTTGGAGTTGAAGCTCAGATAGAAAACACGGGTGCTTCTAGACCATTTTCATTGTTTCTGTGGATAACAGGGAAGAGTGTTTAACATTGGGATGATCTTGAACTCTTGGAAATGTGGTCACTGAGACCGTGGCCTGGGCAGCACATTGCAAAGAGGGCAGCGAGGATCCTGCCAGGGCATCTGTGTCATCAGACGGCTGGATTTCATCATATGCCGTCTAGACTGTGTTTTAAGACACCTCCCCCGACACCACACACAGAGTCATATCAAGACACTCCTTTAATACTCTTGAATAGCAGTAAGTTCTTCTTTTTGATACTGAACTTAAAAAAAAAAAAAATTCTGCCCTAGGCACCCCGAGTCTGTAAAAGTGGGTGACAGACATTGAAGCTGAGTTACCCAGCTTAATACCAGAGATGGAACCTTCCATAAGATTAAGAGTTTTTGTTTTCACAAAAGAGAAAAATATTGTACTTTCCCCAGGAAATTCCGGAATCTGTGTTGCTCTTAGTGCCTGGTGTCTGCTGAGCGCACAGCTGTGAAGCGGCTTTGGTTATTATGTATCCATCCCTCTGCTTGCTGCAGGCCAGGGCCCGACTGAGTGCTTGCTGCCATCCCTAGCTCTCCCCCCCGCGTCCTTCACCCAGAGTTCACGAGGGTGGGCCTGGAGTAAAGTTACCCAGTTACTCCAGGCCTCTTCCTGGGGCCCGGAATAAAGTTACCCGGTGGTAGAGTTACAGCAGCCTGTGGAGTCAGCAAGCCTGGGCACAAGTTCCTGGGAGCTGCAGCTGTTTTAGCAGGAGGTATTTGAAGAGGTCCCCTTAATGCCAAAAAGACCCTGCATTGTTGATAAGGGGCCATGAGACGGATACATGAAATCCACACACTATTATGTTCTAAGAATACAGCCATGAAATCCACTATTTCTTTTCTTTTTTTTTTTTTTTTGCAGTACTGGGGTTTGAACCCAGGGCCTCACGCTTGCATGCTCTATAAGTGCCAGACCTCTGAGCTGCACCCTCAGCCCTTTTTTTTTTTTTTTTGCTTTTTGAGTTTTTGAGACAGTCTCGCTAAGTTACGCAGACTGCCTCTGGTCTCGAACTTGCGATCCTCCTGCCTTCGTCTCCTGAGCCACTGGGATTACAGGCGTGCACCACCATGCCCACTTTGAAATCGACTATTTCTAACATGGATATTGTACTTGTGCCTATGTGAGGTAGCCTGTGGAACACAGACTACTATGTATAGCTGACAGGCGTTGGCAGCTCTCTCTTCCAGACAAGGCCTTGGTGCTTTCTTGTGCTTTCTGTGTATTGACTTATCTCACACATGAACTTTGATTGCTTCATGGCCAGCATTGGCCAGAGTCACAGCAGAGCACACAATGCCAGGTAACAGGATATGCCTCATGGGGGAATCGTTACCGTCTCTGAATAGTTATAACAATGTACGCTGCTGTCCTGTACATCTCACTTTGCTGGGCCAAGGAGACAGGGCGAGAAGAATTTCCAGAACCACCAAGTGGGTTCACTCAGTGGTCATTTCTCTCGCTGTATCAATTCTGCAGGACTCAGGTGGCTCTTTCCTAATGGGCTAGAGTAGAAGTAAAATTTAAATTGGATGTAGGTCTTTACTATGTTGTTGTTGTTAGGTGCTGTTAAGTCAGGTCCGACTCAAAGCAACCCTATGTACAGCAGATTGAAACACTCCCTGGTTCTGTGCCAGGCACACCATTTTATTTATGTTTAAGCCCATTGTTGCAGACACTGTGTCAATCCATCTGGCGGAGGGTTTTCCTTTTTTTTGTTGACCTGCCACTCTCCCAAACATGGTGTCATTCTCCAGGGATTGGTCCCTCCTGACTACATGTCCAAAATATGTCAGATGCAGTCTGGCCATTCTTGCTTCCAAGGAGCACCCTGGTTGTACTTCTTCTAGGACAGATCTGTTGGTTCTTTGGCAGTCCATGGTCTTTCCTATGAGATGCTTCAAATCTTTTTTCTGTCTCCACCTGCCTTCCAGCATATATTAGCTAAAAATTGGGAGTTGTAGTCCCAGGAAGAGGAGTAAGGATATAGTGCAGACCACCAGGAATTTCTGCCAAGGTCCCAGATATCCATGTGCACCCTTCTTCCTCTCCCTAGAAGACCCTTACACCCTTCTCTTGGAAGACAATCCTGACATCCCAGTCCTTTACTTCTTATTGGTCAGATTCATAGTAGGGAGATGTACAACCTTCTCTCTTAGGGCTGGCTGTGGCTCATTGAAGTGTGGCTCTGTTAGTTCAACAGATGAGTTCATCTGTTGAACTAACAGGTGAAGGTGGAGCTGAGTGGTAGAGCACTTGCCCAGCATGTGCGAGAGCCTGAGTTTAATCTCTAGCACTGAAAAAATAAAATCAAACAAAAAACCCACACAAACTCCTCCCCTAACAGACCCAAGTACCAGGCAACCATAGTAGAATAGGGACTGTCAATCCCCTGTACCCTCACTGGTGGTCAGTAGGTCCCAGGTACCATCTGGTGGCACAAGTCTTGCCCTCCAGGAGAACTCCTTGGCCCAGGGTCCTTGGTTTTGCCTTCTGGGAGGGTCTTCTCTGTCCTATACCCACAGGGATGGTAGTGAAGATGAGCTTCTGACTGCCACTTCCTGAGAGGGTTTGGGGTCTGGTATTGTTTGAAGACTGAACAGTCACAGCTTTTATAATAGGCCAGCATATGGTTTCTGTTGCCGTGTCCTTCTCCCCAGTCTGCCTTAGTCTGGAAACTCATCTGCAACCTGTCTACCATAGTTGACCCTGCTGGTATCTGAAATACTGGTGGCATAGCTTTTAGGACCACAGCAGCTTCCAAGTGCTCACAGAACAGCAAACCGATAGAACCAAATTGACTACATTTGTGGAAAGAGACAATGGAAAACCTTGATATCAAATATCAGAACAAGACCAGGTGCTGATTGTGGACCAGACCATCAACTGTTGATATGCAGGTTCAAACCGAAACTAAAGAAAATTAGAACAAGTGTATGAGAGCCAAGGTATGACTTTGAGTATATTCCACCTGAGTTCAGAGACCACCTCAAGAACACATTTGATGTGTTCGTTAGACACGAATTATCAAAGACCAGATGAGTTGTGGCATGCCATCAAAGACATCATTCATGAGGAAAGCAAAAGGTTTTTAAAAAGACAGGAAAAAGAAAAGGCCAAAGTACATGTCAAAAGAGACTCTGAAACTTGCCCTTGAATGTTGAGCAGCTGAAGTGAAAGGAAGACATGACAAAGTTAAGAATTAAACAGAAAATTTCAAAGGGCAGCTCGAGAAGACAAAATCAAATATTATAATGACATGTGCGAAGAGCTGGAGATAGAAAACCAGAAGGGAAGAACAAGCTCTGTATTTCTCAGGCTTAAAGAATTGGAAGAAAAAATTCAAGCTTCAAGTAGCAATAGTGAACGATTCTACAGGGAAAATATTAAATGATGCAGGAAACATCAAAAGCAGATGGAAGGGAATACATAGTCATTACACCAAAAAGAATTGGTGGATGATCAACCATTTCAGGAGATTGCCTATGATCAGGAATTAATGGTACTGAAGGACAAAGTGGAAGCTGCCTTGAAGGAACTGGTAAAACACGGGCTCCAGGAATTGGAATACCAGTGGAGAGGTTTCAACAAACAGATGCAGCACAGGAGGTGCTCACTTGTTTATGCCAGGAGATTTGGGAAACAGCTACCTGGCCAGCTGACTGGAGGAGATCCATATTTGTGCCTATTCCCAAGAAAGGGGATCCAACCAAATGCAGAAACTATTGAACAATAGCATTAATATCCCACACAAGTAAAATTTTGCTCTAGATTATTCAAAAGAGACTGCAGCAGTACATTGACAGGGAACTGCCAGAAAAATCAAGCCAGATTCAGAAGAGGGTGTGCAACCAGGGACAGTATTGCTGACATCAGATGGCTGTTAGCTGAAAACAAAGAATACTAGAAAGATGTCTATCTATGTTTTATTGACTATGCAAAAGCATTTGACCACGTGAATCACAACAAATTATGGAAAATATTGCAAAGAATGAGAATACCAGAGCACTTAATGGTACTTATGAGGAATCTGTACATGGACCAGGAGGCAGTTGTTCGAACAGAACAAGGAAACACGGCCTGGTTTAAAGTCAAGAAAGTTGTGTGTCAGGACTGTATCCTTTCACCATACCTCTTTAGTCTCTATGCTGAGAAAATAATCTGAGAAGCTGGACTTTATGAAGAAGAATGCGGCATCAGGATTGGAGGAAGACTCATCAACAATCTGTGTTATGTAGATGGCACAGCTCTGCTTGCTGTAAGTGTAAAGGATTCAAAACATTTACTGATGACAATCGAAGAACACAGCCTTCAGTATGGATTGCACCTCAGCATCAAGAGAACAAATATCCTTACAACTGACTCAGTAAGCAACTTCATGATAAATGGAGAAAAGATTGAGGTTGTCCAAGATTTTTCTCTACTTGGTTCTACAATCAACATCTACAGAAGCAGCAGTGAAGAATTCAAAAGATGCATTGCACAGGGAAAAGCTGTCACAGAAGATCTCTTTAAAGTGTTGAAAAGTAAAGATGTCACATTGAAGATGAAGGTGCGCCTGACTCATGCCATGGTGTTTTCTGTCACATCATATGGTTGTGAAAACTAGAGATTGAATAAGAGAGACAGAAGAATTGATGCTTTTGAATTACGGCACTGGAGACAAATATTGAGTATACCATGGACTGCCAAAAGAACCAACACATCTGTCCTGGAAGAAGTGCAACCAGAGTGCTCCTTGGAAGCACAGATGGCTAGACTGTATCTTAGGTATTTTGGATATGTTGTCGGAGGGACCAATCTCTGGAGAAGGACATCATGTTTGGGAGAGTGGCAAGACAATGAAAAAAGGAAGACCCTCAACTAGATAGATTGACACAGTGTCTGCAACTATGGTCCTAAACATAAAAAGATTGTGTGCCTGGCAGTGTTGGGGAGTGTTTCATTCTGTTGTACATAGAGGGACTGCAAGTCAAACCTGTATCGATGGCACTTAACAACACCAACACCACATGGTTTCTGTGGAGATGTTTCTTAGAACTTTACTAAACTTCTAGTTTGTCTATTTCTGATTGGTTCCATGTGAGTGACCGTCAGAGATTAGCTAGGAAGGCACCTTTTCACTGTAAACACTCTGTTTCTTTTTGTGTGTGTGTGTGTGTGGTACTGGGGGTTGAACCCAGGGCCTCGCGCTTGCATGCTTTGCAAGTGCTGGACCACTGAGCTGCCCCCAGCCCAGTTTTTTTACTTTTTGAGACAGGGTCTTGCTAAATTACGCAGACTGCCTCTGGTTTCGAATTTGTGATCCTCCTGCCTCCACCTCTCGAGCCGCTGGGATTACAGACATGTGCCACTGCACCTGACACTAAAACTCTGTGTGTGTGTGTGTGTGTGCGTGTGTGTATGTATGCATATATATATATATATATATATATACATATACATATATATATATATATATACATATACATATACATATACATATATATACATATACATATACATATATATACATATACATATATATATATATATATATATATATATATATTTTTTTTTTTTTTTTTTTTTTTTTTTATTTTTTTGGTACTGGGGGTTGAACCCAGGGCCTCACACTTGCATGCTCTGCAAGTGCTGGACCACTGAGCTGCACCCCTCAGCTCATTTTTTTTTAAAGACAGGGTCTCGGTAAATTATGTAGACTGCCTCTGGTCTCGAACTTGCGATCCTCCTACCCCCGCCTCCCGAGCCGCTGGGATTATAAGCGTGTGCCACTGCGCCTGGCTTAAATTCTGTATTTTTTAAAGGGCTCACTACTATCCCCTCCTCTCCCTATTTAGTGGTGGCTCCCCAGGGTTGCATGAAATAGTGGATTTGGGTGGAAGGCCAGGCTCTGAACTACGTCTTTGGCCAGGCTCCTGGGCTCTCTATGGCTCTCTATGGATCTGTCTTCCATCCTGCTGGGACTGCAGCACAGTGCCAGAATCTCCAACTCAGACTGTCAGTTGCAGACAGAGACCTCCTTTCTTAGCAAATCTGTACCCTTTTCCCCCTGTACAGATTGGACACCACTAGTTGGAGTCTTTGCTCATCTCTAACTTTATCACAGCCTGCAGCCATAGTCCTGTGGCATCCGATCCCGTCAGATCTCAGAAGCCAAGCAGGGTCGGGCCTGGTTAGTACTTGGATAGGAGACTGCCTGGGAACACCAGGTGCTGCAGGCTTGGGAGAAGGACCCGGCAACCCCACTGCCAAAAATCAATCCGCCCTTGAAAACCCTATGAACAGCAGAGAACCATAGTGTTTTGCCTGTTGTAGGTAGGGTCGCTCTGAGTCGGATACTAACTTGACGGCACCTAACAACAACAACAACAACTTTATCAAAAGCATGAAAGAAAACTGACAAACAGCGATGTTTTGATTTTTCAAAGCTATTTGTTGCGGTAATACAGCTTCTCAGTGAACCATGGTCTGTGTCCCAAGACACAGGCGGCCAGGCCTTGATCAAATGCTTTGCTGCTGTGTGACAGCCGTGACCAGGAGACCTGTGAGACTCGCGCCCTTTCCAGTTGCGCCCTCTAAGTCCTTCCCATGGGGCTGCATTTTCCAGGCATCGTTTTTGGTGATGTGCACAAGAGCTAGGGCTTAGCGCACCCTATTCAGGTATCTGTTTCTAGGATTTGGTACCTGTCAGTTATGATTAGCTTCAGCTGTGAGTCAAATATCCAAAGTAAAAGTGGCTTAAACATCACGTGTATTTCTCTCTCCTGTAAGTGAGGTAGGCTGAGATGGGTAGCCCAGGGACATCCGGTGGCCCACAGTGCCACGCACCCCTTTGAGCACATTGGCTAACACGATGCCATAGCCAATAAGCAGGAGGATGGAATAAAGAAGGCTGTGCCCCATTTGTTATGGTGTTAGTCAGCTGTCATTGGTGTAGCAGAAAAAACAACCCAACAGACTTAAAGAGGAAGAGGTTTAGTGGGAGCTCACAGTTAGAGAATCAGCGCGTAATGAAGGCTGGACCTTTGGTAGACAACCCTACAGCAGGCATACTGGGAAAAGAGAGCAGGGCTGCAGGTCCATGGTAAAACACCAAAGCCTGACTCCAAGGAGCTGATTTTGCAAAGCAATAACCCCACCTCCAGAAGTTTCATAAGCTCCCAGGGCAGCACTGCCAGCTGGGGACCGAACATTAAAGCACGTGACCTTCGTGGACACTTCATATTCAAACTGTGACACGCTACCCCTGGCTGCCAAAGGTCCACAGCCACCTCGTGAGGCAAAATACATTTAGTCTAATTTGAACAACAGTCCCTAACATCTTAACGGGCTGGGATTTAGCTCGTTAGAGCGCTGCTCTGCAGTCTCTGAGGTCCTGAGTTCGATTCCCAGCACCGCAAAAATGGCAGAAGGATGTGGCAGCCCACTCCCAAGGCAATCCTGAAACAGTCAGCCATTGAAAACCCTATGAGGGTCGCTGTGAGTAGGACACAACTTGACAGCACCTAACAACAACAACAACAACAACAACAACAACATCTTAACAGCTTCAGCTGTGTTCAAGAGTCCGAGTCCAGATCTCCATTGTGACTCAAGGCAGACTTAGCTGTTGTTGTTGTTGTTAGGTGCCGTCAAGTGGGTATCCGACTCATAGCGACCCTCTGTACAACAGGGGAAACACTACTGTCAGTGCTTCTCTGCTGTTCATAGGGTTTTCAATGGCAGATTGATTTTTTGGGAGTGGGTTGCCAGGTCAGACTCCCAAGCCTACAGCTTCTGGTGTTCCCAGGCGATCTCCCATCCAGGTACTAACCAGGCCCAACCCTGCTTAGCTTCTGAGATCTGACAGATCGGATGCCACAGGGCTATGGCTGCAGACTGACTTAGCTGTAGGCCCCCGAAAAACCCAGAACCAGTTATACACTTCCGACATGGGATGTCGCCGAGTGGGCATTCCCAGAAGGGAGGAAGGGGGCCACAGAAAGGAAAGACTGGTCCATTGCACGGTCAGGATCCCGATGGACAAATACAGACCTGCCAGTGTGAGTCTAGCCCTGACACACATGACATCATCTGGCCTCAGGCATCTGACATCATCTGAGCTCCAGCCGGCTTATGTGGCCTCACCCCTGGGGTCCTATCATTTGCAGCACAAACAGCCCTCCTGGGTTGGCTCCACTTTTTGCCAGCTGCTTCCCTTGGCAAACACTTCACATTGCCAGCGTCTCCAGCACCCAGGGGCCTCTATAGCTGTGTAGACTCCACCGACAAAGCTTCACAGGCCAACTCTTCAGGTGACCTCCCCAGGGGAGGCAGTCCTGGTGCCCACTGCCTGGCCTCACGGGCTATCTTCTGGAACCTTGGCCACAGCCTCCATAACTCCGACTCTTGCATTCTGCATGTATGTAAAACTAGCACCACATGGATGTTGCTAGGTCTTACTGCTGGCTCATGAGATAGCTTCACCCTTTTGAACCACAGCTGCAGTGGCCGCCTCTGAAGGCCCTCATTGAGACATCTTTACCTTGTGCAGCCTCTTTTCAGGAGTGAACCTGGGAGACAGTTTTTCAAACACTCCATTTTCATGCCCTGGGAGGAGGTCTGGCTGAATGCTTCTGTGCCCCCAAGTAATTTCTTTTGTCCCATTGAAAAAGTTGAAGCTTTCCTTTACTGTGGCTCCTGGCCCCAACCAGCCCTGTCTGCAGCAACTGTAGACAAGCCACAGCTTTTTCCCCTCTTTAAACTGGACATTTTTCAGATCTTTTTTCTGTTGCTCTTCCTCTACATTTTCCTCATAAATCTGGCCTATGGAGGACAATCTCATGGCCTGTCAGACCAGAAACAGAGAAAGACCAGGGCTTCGGGCTTGGGGAAGTAAAAACCTAAAAACCGCCAACGCCTTGCCCCAGGGAGCTTTTAGTTTCACAAAGCAAGAATCCTACCTCTAAAAGTTTCATAATCTCCCAGGACAGTGCCGCCTTCTGGGGACTGAATGCTAATACACATGACCTTTGAGGGACATTTTCTTTGTCTTTTTCTTTTCTTTTCCTTTTTTTTTTTTTTTTTTGTGGTACTGGGTGTTGAACCCAGGACCTCGAGCCCGCATGCTTTGCAAGTGCTGGACCACTGAGCTGTGCCCCCAGCCCTTTTTTTTTACTTTTTGAGACAGGGTCTCGCTAAGTTATACAGACTGCCTCTGGTCTCGAACTTGCGATCCTCCTGCCTCCGCCTCTCATGTTGCTGGGCTTGCAGGCGTGTGCCATAGCACACGGCTTGAAGGACACTTTCTATGCAAACCGTGAGAGTTGTGGACTCTTTCCAGAAGTTACACATGTCCTTTGTCTTCATGTCCCACCATGGGGCCTAGTCACATGACCTACATACAAAAAAAAGGCAAGGAAAAAGTGTGGTGTATGCCTGAGGGATCTGTGAGTCTGACTGAAGATCAGGCTTCTACTGCTAAAGAAAAGTGGGGGATAGACACTGGAGGACACTGGAAGTCTTTGTAACAGGCGTGTACTTTCAGTTTTGCAGAAGACTAAATAAGTAGCGGGAGACCTGTGAGGAAGTGTACACACCATCGTAGCCCCAATGCCTACAAGATTCAGAATCATAGGTGAACGTGGTTATTCAACATGTGAGCTTCACTACGCGTTGTCCCTCAACATCAGCAAAACAAAAATCTTTCCAACAGGGTCAGTAAGCAAGTTCATGATAAATGGAGTAAGCATTGAGGTTGTCCAAGATTTTGCTTTACTTGGTTCTACAATCACCACCCATGGAAACAGCAGTCAAGCAATAAAAGATGCCTGGCATTGGGAAAAACTGTTACAAAAGACCTCTTTAAAGTGTTGAAAAGTAAAGATGTCACGTTGAAGACGAAGGTGTGCCTGACTCAAATGATGGTATTTTCAGTCACATCATATGGTTGTGAAAGCTGGACATTGAACAAGGGAGACAGGAGAAAGGGCCTATATTTGAATTATGCTTTTGAATTATGGTGTTGGGGACAAATATTGAATATACCATGGACTGCCAAAACAACCAACAGATCTTTCCTAGCAGAAGTGCAACCAGAGTGCAAGGATGGCTAGACTGCGTCTTACTTATTTTGGACATGTTGTCAGGAGGGACCAATCTCTGGAGAAGGACATCATGTTTGGGAGAGTGGTGGGTCAACGATAAAAGGAAGACCTTCAACTAGATGGACTGACACGGTGGCTGCAACTATAGGCTTAAACATAAAAAAGATTGTGTGCCTGGCACAGAGTCGGGGAGTGTCGTGTTTCGTTATACATAGGGTGGCCATGAGTCAGTCATGACTGGATGGCACCTAACACCACCACCACCACCACCACTAGTTTTATTTCCCTGCTTACATAAGGCTGTTAGAGGCATCTTTATTCTGTTGTTATAAACTTAGGAGGGTTTGGAAAGTCCTCATCTAACATACTTTTGCGAACTTGCTGCTTTTGCCTTTGACGACAAACAGCTCAACTAGCCTGGCACTGAAGCTTGCATTTGATCTCCAGATGTGACAGCCGGTTCATCTTGAAGGCATGAGACACCACCACCTTTGCCCCTGCCCAGTGATGTCAGAAGCCGTGTTAGTGATTCAGGAAAGGGAGCAGCAGAGAAGAATTCGAGAGTTGCTTGCTTATAACTAAATCAAGGCAGTCTCAGGGTCTATAGGTTCCTTGCCCAAAGGTAAAAAGTAAAAGGCCTTCAGTGAGTGAGGTTCCCCTCACCCCACCCCAGTCTGACTTGGCAGTACCAGCCAGTTCCTTGGGTTATATGAGATAGCATCATCCTTTATCCCCTGCCTCAAGCATTTTCTCTGGCGGCTCTTCCTGGTCATGGAATGCTTTTCCCGCTCCACAGTAATGTTAGTATCTTCTGGAAGAAGTGCTGTGTGTTGCTGGCTTTTTTTTTTTTTGCAGTACTGGGGGTTGAACCCAGGGCCTCACGCTTGCATGTTCTCCAAGTGCTGGACCACTGAGCTGCACCCTCAGCCCATTTCTTTACTTTTTGAGACAGGGTCTCTCTAAGTTATGCAGACTGCCTCTGGTCTTGAACTTGCGATCCTCCTGCCTCCACCTCCTGAGCTGCCGGGATTATAGGCATGTGCCACTGCACCGGGCTTGCTGGCTTTGTTTGACTCAGAGGCCTTTATTTTTCTTTCTTTGCCGTTTCCCAGTAGGTTTCCGGTGTCCAGTTACCTCAGCTGGTTGGACAGAGTTCTAAGGGCCTGGGTTCAGTCCTGTGTCTGGGCCATTGAACTTCCTTGCTCTCCACAGCCGCATCCTACAGCTGAAGCCCAGTGACCTGTTTGCAAATGCGAGTACTTGGTGGTGGGGGGGTCTAGGCAGTGGGTGTGGATAGGCTGTTAGAAATCCATTGCCATAGCTGGAGAAGTACCTCCAAGCACTCCCTCGGCCCTCGTGTGTGTGGGGAGCCTGACACATTCTGTTCAATGCAGTCATAAGTGATGATTGACCTTCTACCATAGGACCTGAGGCCAAACTGTGAGACATAAGATTGAGGGGTAACTGAGTCATTGGTATTTTTTGGAATTGCCTTTTATTTGAGCTATGGTGTCTTTTCATTTCATTTTCTCCTTCCCTCCCTCTCTCTTTTCTTTTCTTTTCTTTTCTTTTCTTTTCTTTCCTCCCTCCCTCCCTCCCTCCCTCTCTCTCTCTCTCTCTTTCTTTCTCTCTCTCTCTCTTTCTCTTTCTTTCTTCCCCCCCCCCTTTCTTTCTTTCTATCTTTCTTTCTTTCTTTCTTTTTCCCCAGTACCTCGTAGTTGAATCCAGAGCCTTACACATACTTTGCAAGTGCTCTACCACTGGGATACACCCCCAGCCCATTTTTCTACTTTTTATTTTGAGCCAGGGTCTTGTTAAGTTGTGCAGGCTGCCTCTGGTCCGGAACTCGTGGTCTTCCTGCCCCCGCCTCCTGGGTCGCTGGGATTCTAGGCATGCACCACCGCAGCTGTCACACCTTTCTTGATTGACTCATGCCAAGTCTTTGTCAGCTGTCGAAATGGCCTATGAATGAAGCTACCGCGGGTGGCAAGCCGCACGAACGTGAACTGATTTCCTTCACATCCTTGTGCTTGCTGAGTAAAACTGGCCAGAGGTTGGCTGGCTTTTATTTGTAAAGGATAATTTAGATTTCCTTATTAAGCAAATGTATTTCTTCCTTACTATTTCAGTCACTTGGATTTCCAGGTGTGAGTTTGCCTGCAGCAGTTCAGGGGAGAAGCCAGGCCCTATGGGAGTTGCTAGAGAGTTGCTAGAGATGGATCAGGCTCTAGCCTCACCTCAGGACATGTTTGCAGAAGGACATTGTTGTGGGGCCTGCTACAATTCTGAGGTTGTGTACCCTGTTCTTGGTATGGGAGTGGGCACAGAGGATGGCATAATGCAGGGAGAGAGGCAGACGGGTCAGGGAGTCTCTTTTCATGTAGTTACAGTGTGTTTTGAGTGTGTGTTCTTGACATCATAAAGCTTATAGTCCCTTGAGGAAATGGTGGAACCAAGACTTTATCTCTGGATAGCTCCGTGACCTTGGCCGTGTCCTTGCCCTGGGCTTTGCTGTCCTCAGCTGTGAGGTTTGTTGTTATTGTTGTTAGGTGCCCTGGAGTTGAGTCCAACTCATAGCGACCCTCATAGGGTTTTCAATGGCTGTTTCGGGATTGCCTTGGGAGTGGGTTGCCACGTCCTTCTCCCACTTTGCGGTGCTGGGAATTGAACTCGGGACCTCAGCGACTGCAGAGCAGCGCTCTACCCACTGAGCTAAATCCCAGCCCGGCTGCTGTGAGGTTAGGGTTGTTGAATAACGGATGCTCAACTGTGAGTCTTGCTCAACGGGCACCTTCAGCTCAACTCCTGTGGCCCACAGATGCCCTCGCCTCAGAGCGGCCAGCAGCCAGCCTTGCTGAATCAGAGTGACCTCTGGTGCTTTGGGAGTGCTGGGAGGGTCTTGTGGGTCAGCCTCCTGCTAGCTGGGGAAACATTCTGTGGGCGACAGTTGACTTTCTACAAGCAGATGGAAAGGGAAGACAATCCCGTAAGACAGCCTCTGAACATTCTTTTTCAGGGGAATCGCATTGGGGAGAATGGCCGCCATTATTTAGGAAAGAATATTTTGATTTCAAAATTTGGGCCCAACCCCAGCGCCTCAGCTGTGTGCTTACATAGAGAGCCAGTCCGGACCCCCTCTTCCCTTTTCTCCCCTTCTGATTCTACTCCATGAACTCACTCCACTCCGAGCCCTCCTCCCCCGGAGTCCAAGCCTGAGAGGACACAAAGTAGGCTGGAACTAATTTAATGGCTGAGTGACCTCACAGTAGAGAAACAGCCGGATCCTAATAGGGGTCTTTGTCTACATTTCCACCCCGGCTGGTAGCGTGCCAGTCAAGAGTCAGGCTCAAGACACAGGTGGAAGCGATTAGAGCTGTCATAAAGTTTGAAAAATTGATTCTGGAGGCGAAGTGAATAGATTGAACTTGACAGTGTTGTCCTAAAGATTCTAAGGGAAAATTCTGTAGTTTAATTTGAAATCCCTTGATTATTCATTAGCTTTCCAGATGGCTTTTGTTGATGTTTTACATATTAATGCCTGTATTGTGTTATCCAGGGTACTCTTAATGTGCACACAGGTAATGAGCAAAGAATCAATACGTTGGTAAGTGTTCCAAATTAACGGGATATTAGCGTAATTGTGAAATAAAGGGTTTTTAAGAAGTTGATTGCTTTGGAATAATTAGTGTGAGTTTTTTTTTTTTTTTTTTTACGGGCCAATTTAGTACTTTAAAAGTGAAAATGATTGGAGACTTTTTCCTTTATTGTAATGTTTATTTCTAAATTAAAGTTTGGAATATAATTCCAGCCTTTGACTTGGGCAATGGTCACGACTGAAGGGTTATTCTGGCAACTTCTCCATTAATTTTATTCCGTTGTTCCAATTCAACACCTGAGTAAGTTAACCTTACACATGCCAGGCTCCTGAAGTTGAATTATTTAGTGGCCTATTATGTTTTAGAGACACTTCCACTTTAGTTTTCAGTGTTCTAGATTTACTTCTACATTTCATGGCTGATTTTTTTTTTTAAGTAGGGCAAACTGTTTTGCAATGTTCAGCATTGTCTGATGGTTATGTTGTTGTTGTTAGGTGCCATGGAGTCGGTGTCTAACTCATAGCGACCCTACGTACAATAGGCAAAACACTGTTGTCAGTGCTTCTCTGCTATTCATAGGGTTTTCAATGGCGGATTGAGTTTTGGGAGTGGGTTGCTGGGTCCGTCTCCCAAGCCTGCAGCACCTGGTGTTCCCAGGCGGTCTCCCATCCAAGTACTAACCAGGCCCAACCCTGCTTAGCTTCCGAGATCTGACGGGATCAGATGTCACAGTGCTTCGGCTGTAGGCATGCTGGTTATAGTGCGTTCTTTTTAGATGGCGTTTGCGTTAGGACTGCACCTTGAAGTTTCTCTCAATGTTGCTGTCCTAGTCAGTTGGCACTGCTGTAACAAAATGGCACCTACCACGGGGCCCATAGCAGCAGAAATTGGCTCCTCATAGACCCTGAGGATGGAAGTTGCGGATGAGGGTCCTGGTGTGGTGAGGATCCTGTTCTGGGTCGCACACTGCTGCTGACCAGTTCGCTTGTGTGGTGGACAGCAGGTGAGAGTGCTCTTTGGGGTCCCGGTTATAAAGACGCAAATCCCCTCCCCAAAGCCCCGCCTCCTCAACTATCACTCGGAGGGTGGGAGGGTGGGGTGGGGGGTGAGGATCCCACATACAAACCAGGGCAGGAGGACGGCAGCACAGACAGTCAGTCCATTGCACCGTTTAACTGTAGGAAGACCTGATTGGAGGTCCTGGAGGAAGACCTGATTGGGGACGGCTGTGTTTGGAGCCCAGGGATCCCTGGCTCCTCCGTGGGAGGCACGCCACCCACCGCGGCAGGGACTCGGCAGGCACGCTTTTCACACGTGCAGCACAGTCTTTGGGATGTTTTCAGTGGTGGCCTTCTTCATCTTTGGAGCAAACGCGAGACCTTCAGGCAAAAAAGAAGACAATTGCCTGCCGTCATTTGACATCACTTAGGATAGAACACCTTGGCTTGGCCTCAGGCTTGGATCTTGGGGTGGGGTCCTGCTGCCCTGGGTGGCATCCCAGTTCCCCCATGTATAAGACCAGTCACCCTGGGCAAATCGATAACCTTGTACCCTCTATTTCCTTAGCTGTAGAGTATGGTTGGTAATTGTTTGCGTTGTTTGCTTGTTGTTGTTGTTGTTGTTGTTGTTAGGTGCCTTCGAGTCGGTATCTGACTCATAGCGACTCTCATAGGGTTTTCAATGGCTGACTGTTTCGGGATTGCCTTGGGAGTGGATTGCCAAGCCCTTCTCCCATTTTTGCGGTGCTGGGAATTGAACTCGGGACCTCAGAGACTGCAGCACAGTGCTCTACCCACTGAGCTAAATCCCAGCCCAATTGTTTGCTTAGTCTTTTTAAAATTTAAAAATTTTTTTTTTTTTTTAAGTTCAGTCACTCTACTAACTTCTCCTGAGCACCAGCTGTAAGTAGGACCCTGTCCTAGGCTCTGGGACCCAGTTTGGAATAGAACAGGTGTGGGCTCCCCTCAAGGACCCTCACTGGGCAGTGTGGGGATATACTGAAATATGGCTGCACATCGCTTAGTACAAAGCTAATACTTACCAAGCTCTCATTATTATTTAAACATTGTTGTTTTGTTGTTAGGTGCCCTCAAGTCTTGTCCGACTCATAGCGACTCTCATAGGGTTTTCAATGGCTGATTGTTTCGGGATTGCCTGAGGAGTGGATTGCCAGGTCCTTCTCCCAGTTTTGCAGTGCTGGGAATCGAACTCAGGGCCTCAGAGACTGCAGAGCCGTGCTCCACCAACTGAGCTAAATCCCAGCCCATTTAAACATAGTGTGTGCAATTCTGTTTTCTCTCTTACCTTCCCTCATGGTGCCCTGGCTGTCCATGAGACATGTTGGCACATTCTACACTCAGAAGGGTGCTAGGCATTTTCTGAGGGCGGAGTTTCTATCGACAGTTTTGACAATTTTTCCTCATCCTATTAGAAACACAGTCATCTATCTCTGGTTACTCTCTTGCCAAAAATGTGTTATTTTGGCCTAGCTTTTTCTGAAAGATGAGAGAACAGTCAGTGGTTTGTGCTTGTGGTTTCCTTATGTGCGGAGCAAGTTCTCTTTTTCATTATGATCTCTCTCTGCTTAAGTTGTAACACTTCATTATTTTCACCGGCAACTCACATCCATTCGAAAGAACCTAACCTTTAGCTAGCTGTTGGGACATTTTGACAGTCCCGTGGGTTTGCCTTGGCCTTCCCCATATCAGCCTGAGACCTCCAAGCCATCTGTGCCAGTTATTAATGCATTAGTGCTTGACATATTGCTTCATTCTCTTGAATCTTTTAAAATACCTCACATATTTATTACTCTTCAGAATTGCTTGATTGTATACTGTATTAGGGCTGGGATTAGCTCAGTTGGTAGAGTGCTGCGCTGCAGTCTCTGAGGTCCCGAGTTCAAGTCCCAGCACTGCAAAAATGAGAGAAGGGCCTGGCAATCCACTCCCAAGGCAATCCCGAAACAGTCAGCCATTGAAAACCCTATGAGGGTCGCTATGAGTCAGATACCGACTCGATGGCACCTAGCAACAACAACATACTGTATTAGATATTCATCTTGTCAATGCTACTATTACCTTTCAACAAGCAATTAAAGACCACAAAAATGACTCAAGCAAGATTTAGTGCTAGAAAGGCCAGCAATAAAGAGCAACAGGGACTTCTCTAAAATTTCATTTCTGTAGGTCGGGTTTGTCTTAGAGAAAAAGCCAGGACAGTCTACTGTGGTTCAGAAGAGAGTTGAACCCTCCTATGCTGAAGATGCTTTCCCTGTGGTCTATAGAGGAGGTAGTCCATCCACAGAGCCACGACATGACCCTGACATGACCTTGGTGTACCCAGAGTGAACCTACCAGGATCTGGCTTCTGCGTGGCAAGGCAGCCTGGGATGCTGAAAGCAGCAGAGGCCTTGGAGTGGCATTGGCTCCTGGCCTGGGATAAATTCCATGACTTATCTTAAAATAGGTAAGCTCCACCAGTGCCACCTAGGTCGAGGAGGTCCAAGGGGATAGCAGCCTGGAAGGCCCATTGCATGGTCTGGCCTGGAGTGGGTGGCCCATAAGCATTGGTTTGATCTCTCTTCTCTGCCTACCAACGAAGAGGGGTTCTTGCCCTGCACAGAGACGGCTGCCAGCCAGCCACCTTCTTAGAAACAGCAAAAGTAAAGATTGAATATGTCTAAGCACCTGATGCAATAAGACATACATGATAAGGGCAGGCACGGTGGCGCATGCCTGTAATCCCAGTGGCTTGGGAGGCAGAGGCAAGAGGACCGCAAGTTCGAGACCAGAGGCGTAATTTAGCAAGACCCTGTCTCAAAAAGTTAAAAAATGCCCTGGAGGCGGCAGCTCAGTGGTCCAGCACTTGCAGAGCATGCAAGCTGGAGGACCTGGGTTCAACCCCCGGTACTGGGGGAAAGAATCAATAAAATAAGATATATATGATAAAGAAAACAGCATTTTAAGGGCTTGGCAGGGAGCTCAGTGGTAGAGCACCTTCCACACATGCTCAAGGCACTGTGTTTGATCCCCAGCACTACCAAAGAAAAAAATAAAGTTGGTTTATGAGTTAACATGAGTTTATAATTTTTTTTTTCTAGTACTGGGGTTTGGACCCAGGGCCTTGCGCTTGCACGCTCTGCAAATGCTGGACCACTGAGCTGCACCCTCAGCCCAGTTTTTACTTTTTGAGACAGGGTCTCGCTAAGTTACACAGACTGCCTCTGGTCTCGAACTTGCAATCCTCCTGCCTCCACCTCCTGAGCCGCTGGGGTGACAGGCATGCTCCACTGCGCCCTGCTCATGAGTTTAGAATTTGAAACGTGTTAGGTAGCCTTAGAATTTAGCGTCATGATCACCCGATGTGACTGCTCACCTGTGCGCGTGCGCTGTGGACATGGGGGCTGAGCGCTGAGTTAACAAATGTCTTGTTGTCAATCTCCGTACATGTGTTTTAAAAAAACCCCATGAAAATGGACTGGGTAATCAAGCAGGTATTTTTTCCTTCTATTTATAAGTGTCCTTCCCCTCCACTTCAACCTCTCCTCTGTCTTTGCTTTGTGACTTATTTAGAACTTTTCTTTTTCTTGCAAAGAAAACCCTTACCTGCCTTGGAGGGGAGAGCTGAGTTGCTCTCACCTGCCCCATTAAAATCTTTTCACAGCGACTGTTTGGCCAAACACGTTTGGAGCTCTGAAATACCTTTGTTTCTGCTTTGTGTTCTGGAGAGAAGCAGGTTCTGTTTCTGCATGAAGGCTATTCCGTCACTCCGAGATCCCAAGCGCCACATTTTTTCTGCATTGCACAAGGAGTCATTCATCATTTCCCTTTTTTGTCTGGCTCTCCCACAAGAGCATTCAAACTAGTGGGAAGGAGAGTGATGAAGTCATTGCCTGGCAGAGAAGGAAGGATTCGCTCGGGAAGTGGGAAGGGAGAAGGGACCGGAGAAAAGGGTGAGGTCGATACCTGCCTCTTTCTTTGCCCTTCTGTTCTGGAGGTCACCTGGATGCTAATGTAGCCTTCACAGTTTAAAACTGGGTAATGGACGTGTACTGACTTTACCTAAAAATGAAACTACACCGCAGGGCGGTAGGGCCAACAACCTGAAAACCTTCATTTGTAAGTTTAGGCCATGTCATTTGGACACAACAGCTGTGTGACGTTGGATGAATTGCCCAACCTCTCTGGGTCTGTTTCCTCATCTGTGAGATTCGAGGGTTATATTAGGTCTGTGGCTTCATTTTTTTAAGTGATGAAAAACGTTTCAAATGAAATAACGGAAAGGACTCCACAGTACAAATGGGTCCTGAGAACATCCTCAGATGCCAGGCTCCTTAGGGTTTGGGAGTTAAGACCACTGGACAAGAAGTTGCCCAAGGTCCTTCCTACTGGGCCACCTGGCCCTGCTGACCTGAGGGCAGTTATTTTATTTTAATGACTGACTGGCAGATTTGGTGGATGATGATGATGACTTGCAGTACTGGGGGTTGAACCCAGGGCCTCTCGCTTGCATGCTTTTGCAAGTGCTGGACCACTGGGGATAGCTGGGATAGCTGGGATAGCTCTGTCTTCCCGAATGGTTTCTTAGAAACTCATTCCATTCCGGATGGAAATCTGACCATTAATCCAAAGAAAAAAAGAAAAAAAAAAAAACAAAAAACACTTAACCTTCTCCTAAATAATAGTTAAGATGTTTGTTCATTGGCTCATTGGTAGTTATCATGGCCTCCCCTGTCCCCATATTGTCTTTCCTCCAAACATACTCAGAATCTACACATTTCTTTATGTCTCCTATTTGGAAGAGCAAAGCTATCAGTCTGGAGAGCCAAAAACCTTGATGTAAGGCAAGTCAGACCACATAAAACCTCACATATTTTCTGAAAATATTTTTCCAGAAATAATTCTTATAAATTATAGAAAACTTGGAAATATTAATGAGTAATAAGAATATCAAAGCCGCGTGCAACCCCGCCACCTATAATTATGTTTGTCTTCTAGTGTATTCCCAGCTAGTCTTTTTCCCTCTTATATAGCATGCAAAATCATGGTGATAGTGAACATGAAATAAGCATTTCCCCATGTAGCCAAATGGTGTGCTAAAAGTACATCTTTTATTGGGTGCATGTAGTCTGATCATAGTGTATTTAAGTAATCCCCTATGACTGTATTCCTATTATTGCCACTGCTTTCCTATTACAAATAATAAGCATTTTGCTTTTGACCAGCAGTTCTGTATAATTCTTTAGTGACCCCATTACAATCATTTTTTTTCTAGACAATAACTGGAACATTGTAAAACAAAGTAGACACTGATAGAAGTTGAACAAGATGAATTTAATAATTGTTTACAATATTTTATTTTAAAATATTTCATATTATTCCATCTTTTGTGTATAATTATTTTATGTTATGTCATCTTTTGTCCACAGAGATGTCATGCCTTATTAATAATGGCTAACAGTTCAGCATTTACTATGTGGCAGGTACTGTGCTAAATGCACTATGTACATTTTTCCTATTCAGTCTTTGCTAAAACTAAAACCTATGAGTAGGTGCCATTATAGTTTCCATTTTAAAGATGAAGGAGTTATCATATAGAGAGTTTTAACTAGCTCGGCTAGTATTGTGTAAAGATTAAGTGATATAAGCTGTGTTTAAAAGATTTGTCTTAGAGCCTTTATTTCTAGTCCCTAATACTATAATTACATGTGAGAAGAGACTCTGAAACTTGCCCTTGAACATTGAGCAGCTAAAGTAAAAGGAAGACATGATGAAGTTAAAGAACTGAACAGAAGATTTTAGAGGGCAGCTTGAGAAGGCAAAATCAAATATTATAATATGTGCAAAGTGCTGGAGATAGAAAACCAAAAGGGAAGAATATGCTCTGTTTTTCTCAAGCTTAAAGAACTGACAAAAATAAATAAATAAAAACAAAGAAAGCAAGCCTCGAGTGACAATAGTGAAGGATTCTACAGGGAAAATACTAAATGATGTAGAAAACATCAAAAGAAGATTGAAGGAACAGACAGTCATCATACCAAAAAGAATTGGTGGATGATCAACTATTTCAAGAGGTTACGTATGATCAGGAACCAATGGTACTGAAGGATGAAGTGGAAGCTGCCTTGAAGAAATTGGCCAAACACAAAGCTCCAGGAATTGATGGAACACCAGCAGAGATGTTTCAACAAACAGAGGCAGCACAGGAGGTGCTCACTTGTTTATGTCAAGAGATTTGGAAAACAGCTACCTGGCCAACTGATTGGAAGAAATCTGTATTTGTGGCTGTTCCCAAGAAAGGGGATCCAACCAAAGGTGGATATTATTGAATAATATCACTAATATTGCATGCAAGTAGAATTTTGTGAAAGATCTTAGCTCTTGAGCTTAAGAGTGGTACAGGTTACTTATTTGTTCCTCTGGACCATTATCTGTAAATGTGGACAGTAACATCTGTATTAGTGGACTACTGATAATACCTATGTTAATGGGATCTGGATTAAATACAGTGGTGTGTATGAAAGTGCCAGTGCGGTTCTTGACCTTTAATAGATACTCATTGGTAGCAGTTTCCTTATTTCCTTGAATTTCAGCTGGGATAGGACATCTCTAGTACAATTCCCTTTGAAAGTGGCAATTGCATGTTTCTTTCGGCCTCTGTCTACCTCCCAATAACCCTTCAAAGATCTGCCATAGTGAATGTAATTACATCATTCTCCTGCTGTCAAGTTTTGTGAACATGAAAACAGAGCATTGGTAATTATCTAATGTGCAAATGAGAGAAAAAGATTTAAAAAGTAAACAGATCCTTAAAGACCTATGAGATGATATCACAGTGTTTAGTACAGGTGTAACTAGAGTTCCAGAAGGAGAAAAGAGACAAAAAAACATTGAAGAGATAATGGCCACATGTTCCCCCAGTTTGGCAAAAGACATAAATTTACAGGTTCAAGAAATTCAACAAACTGAAACAGGATAAGTATGATGAAAATATACCTAGGCATTTCATGTTCACACTGCTAAAGACCAAAGATAAAAAGGAAAATACCTAAGGAAATCTGAGGAAAATAGTACTTCATGTACAGAAGAAAAATGATTTGGATTTCTCATCAGAAATTATAGAGGCCAGAAGAGAAGATAGCATTATTTTTAAAGGACTCAAAAAAAAAAAAAAAAAAAGGTCAATCTGGAATTGTATACTAAACAAAATATGCTTCAATAATGAAGGCAAAATACATTTTTCAGATAAAAGAACTCCAGGGAAGTTTAGCATAGTGCAGGGCTTCTGGGAAGAAAAGCCAAAGTACGTTCCATAGGGCAAAAGGGTATATATTAGAGAGAAACCTTGATTTTCAGGAGGGAAGGATATCTGGGTGAATATGTGAGTAAATTTAAAATCCCCTTTCCACTTAATATCTGTGTGTGTTTGTGTATCTTCCTTAAGCACAATTTAAACCATCATCTTACATGGTCTTGCGTGTTGGTGTAATATGTATAACAACTCCAGCATACAAGACATTGAAAGGATGATAAACAGTCTTATGTGATTGCACCATTTCTGCATTCATTGTGACGTGGTACAACAGTGATGCTAAGAGGGTGTATAAGATAGGACACACAGTGAAATCTCTAAGGTGATCATTAAAAACAAGGCAAAAGATATTTTTAAAAAGCCAAACTGGGCACCCGTAGACCCAGGACTCAGGAGACCGAGTCAGGAGGATCAGTTGAGCCCAAGAGTTTTTGATCCAGCTGGGCAACATTGTGAGACCCCCATCTCCAAATAAAATAAAATAGAAAGCCACTGAATAAATGAAAATGCAATTCTAAAAAAAATCCAAACAATATAAAAGAAGGCTGAAAAAGAGAACTAGAGAAACAAAAATAATTGAGGAAACCCCCCTCAAAATTATAAAATGGTTTATCCAAATTCAGTTTTATCAATAATTACATTAAATCGTATTGGACTAAACACTGTAATTAAAAGACATAGACTGTCAGAATAGATTCAGAAAATAAGCAGTGGGGAGGCTGGGGGTGTAGCTCAGTAGTAGTAGTGCTTGCCTAGCATACACAGGGCACTGGGTTCGATCCTCAGCACCACAGACAAACCAGGCAACCAGCCAACCAGGAATACCTGAATATATATTCTCTTTAAGACACACTTTAATTATAAAGACCCAGAGGAAAAGTTAAAAGGACTGAAAAAGATAGATGAAGCAATCAGTAAGCCTTAGAGCTGATGTGACTTATTTAACACCAAATAAAATAAATTTCAAGGCGAAGCCTTACAAAAGGTCAAGAGGGATAGTTTTGTTGATAAAAGGGTTCACCCATAGAGAAGACCTAACAGTCGTGGATGTGTATTTACCTGACAACAGAGCTACAAAATACATGGAGTTAAAATGGATACAGTAAGGAAAGGGCCAGGTGCCATTGTCTACGCTTGTAATCCCTGAGACTGGAGAGTCTGAGGGAGGAGGATCACAGGTTTGAGGCCAGAGGGAGCCCGCCCAGCTTAGTAAACACTTGTCTCAAAATAAAAAACTAAAAAGGCACTGGGGAGTGTGGGTTAATGATAAAGCACTTGTGTAGCATGCACAAGGCCCTGGGTTCAGCCACCCAGTGCTGCAAAAACAAACAAGCATACAAACAAGCAAACAAGAAGCAGACAAGTCACCAATCATAGCTGGAGATTTTAACAATGCTCTTTTAGCAGGTGATGGAACAACTAAGCAGAAGTCATGAAAAA
>VMDO01021619.1:0-35095 GCA_007922755.1 Pedetes capensis | reverse complement strand
AAATAATAAAGATCATGGCTAAAATGAATGAACTGGAGATTAAATGAATGATACAAAGATTTGTTGAAACAAAGAATTGATTCTTACAAAAGATAAACAAGATAAACAAACCCTTGGTCAAACTAAAAAAAGAAAGGGAGAGAAGACACAAATTAATAAAATTAGAGATGGTAAAGGGAACATTACAAGAGATATGAATGAAATCCAGAGAATCATTAGGGAATACAGAACCTTACATTCTAAAATACTGGAAAACTTAGACAAAATGGACAAATTCCTAGGCACATATGGATTACCAAAATTAAATCAAGAAGATATAAATAACTTAAACACATCTATGAGTAGTGAGGTTGAAGCCATAATAGAGTCTTCTAATTAAGTAAAGCCCAAGACTGGATGGATTCACTAGAGAATTCTATAAGACCTTTAAAGAAGAACTAACACCAATGCTCCTCAAACTATTCCATAAAATAGAAATGGAAGGAATAATACCAAACTCGTTCTATGAAACCAGTATCACCCTGATACCAAAACCACATAAAGATACAATATAAAAAGAAAACTATAGACCACTTTCCCTGATGATCATAGATGCAAAAATTCTTAATAAAATACATGTACATAGACTTTAACAATACATTAAAAGGATTGTATACTATAAGCAAGTTGATTTCATTCCAGGATACAACAGTGGTTCAACATATGAAAGACAATAAATGTAATACAACGCATAAATAGACTCAGAGACAGAAATCACATGATCATCTCAATAGATGCAGAAAAGGCTTTCCTTCATTAGGAATTCCCTGAAGAAACCAGGAGTAAAAACAATATACCTCAATATCATAAGGGCAGTATGTGAAAAATCTACAGCCAATATCATACTAAAGGTGAAAAACTGAAGGCATTTCCCTTAAAATCAGGAACAAGACAGGTGTATCCACTCTCTCCATTATTATTCAACATAGTAATTGAACTATTAGCCACAGCAGTAAGCTAAGAGAGAGAAATAAAAGGAATCTAAGTAGAAAAGGAAAAATTCAAACTATTCTTATTTGCAGACGATATGATCCTCCACTTAAAAGACTCTAAAAGACCCTACCAGAGAACTCTTAGAGCTGATAAACATTTTCAGCAAAGTAGCATGATACAAAATTGACATACAAAAATCAGTAACTTTTATATATACTAATAGTGACTAGGCTGATAATAAAATCAGGAAAACAGTCCCACTCACAATGCCTTCAAAAAGAATAAAATACCTAGGAATAACCTTATCCAAGGAGGTAAAAGACCTCCACAGTGAAGAAAGAAATCAAAAAAGACAATAGAACACAGTGAGTTCTCCTGTGTTCATGGACTAGAAGAATTAATTCTGTGAAAGTGGCTATATTACTGAAAGCAATGTATATATTCAATGCAATCCCCATGAAAATTCCAATGACATTCTTCACAGAAATAGAAATAACGATCCTAAAATTCATACAGAAGCACAAAAACTCTGAATTGTCAAAGCAATCCTGAGCAGAAAGAGCAAACGCAGGGGGTATCACAATTCTTGATTTCAAATTACACTATGGTACTGGCACAAAAACAGATGTGTAGACCAATTGAATAGAATAGAAGATCCAGAAATAAACCTATGCAGCTACAGCCACTTGATGTTTGACAAAGGTGCCAAAAATATAAGCTGGAGAAAAGATTTTTTAACAAATATTGTTAGGAGAATTGGATATTCTCATCTAGAAGGCTGAAACTAGATCCTTCTCTCTCACACTGTACAGAAATCAGTTCAAAATGGAAAGAAGATTTTAATATAAGACCTGAAACTTTGAATCTGCTAGAGGAAAACACAGGGAAAACACTTCAAGACATAAGCATAGGCAGGGACCTTCTGAAAAATGTTCCAGTAGTGCAGGAAACAACAGCAAGTATTGACAAATGTGATCACACGACATTAAAACGCTTTTGCGGCTGAATGTGGTTGTGCACACCAGTAATCTCAGCACTAGGGAGGCTGAGGTAGGAGAATCAACTAGGGTTCAAGGCCAGCCTGGTATACATAGTGAGTTCCAGGACTGCCGGGCTACACAAAGAGACTTTGTCTCAAGAAAAGCAAAACAAAACAAAGCAACAAAAATCAGCAAAAAGCTTTTACACAGCAAAGGACACGATTATCAGAGTGAAGAGAAAGCCCACAATATGGGAGAAAGCCCTTGCCAGCTGTACCTCAGACAAGAGTTTAATATCTAGAATATATAAAGAACTTGAAAAATTAAAAGCCCCTAAATCTAATTATCCAATCTAAACATGTCCAAATGAATTGAACAGAGAGATTTAAAAGAAGACATATGACTAGTGAATAAACATATGAAAACATCTCCAACACCCTTAGCCTTCAGGGAAATGCAAATGTAAACTACATTGAGAAACCATTCCAGCCCAGTCACAATGGATTGTTGTTAGGTGCCACAGAGTTATGTCTGACTCATAGCAACCCTCATAGGGTTTTCAATGGCTGATTATTTCAGGATTGCCTCGGGCATGGATTGCTGTGTCCTTCTCCCATATTTGTGGCACTGGGAATTGAACTGAGGACCTCGGGGACTGCAGAGTGGAGCTCTACCAACTTAGCTAAATCCCAGCCTGTCACAATGGCTAGCATCAACAAAACAAACAACAACAAATACTGGCCTAGATGTGGAAAGAATATAACCCTACTACACTGCTGGTGGGCTGGGGCTTAACTCATTTGGCAGGGTGCCACTCCTCACTCTCTGAGGCCCTCTGTTCCATCCTCAGCTCAGTTGGTAGAGTACTGCTCCATATTCTCTGAGGACCCAAAATCAGATCCTCACCACAAATAGGGAAAAGGACATCGCAATCCACTCCTGAAGCAATCCCAAAACAATCAGCCATTGAAAATCCTATGAGGGTCACTATGAGTCAGACTTGACTCTCGATGGCACATAACAACACTAACAGCAACACTACTGGTAGACATATATGTTACAGCAGCCACTATGGAAATTGGTATGGAGGTTCCTCAAAAAACTAAAAATAGAACTACCATATGACCCAGCAATACCACTCCTGGGTATATACTTAGAGGGAACATACCATACAATACCTGCTCATCCATGTTTTGTGTGGTACTATTCACAGTAGTGAAGATACAGAATCAGACTAGATGTCCATCAACAGAGGAATGTATGAGGAAAATGTCACATATATACACCAAGGAGTTTTGTTCAGCTGTAATGAAGGGTGAAGTTATAGTATTTGCTAGAAAATTGATTAAATTAAAGATTATCATTTTAAGTGAAATAAGCCAGACCCACAAAGATAAATAATCATGTTTTCTCTCATATGCGGATGCTAGATTTCAATATATATTCAGTACTTTAATATATAGGTCATGAAAACAGGAGGAAACTATATAAAGAAAGAAGAGGGACTAAAGAGAGGAGGGAAGGGGACCTGGGAGTGATGATGCATGTTTCTAATTCCAGGGACTTGGGAGGCTGAGACAGAAGAATTGTGAGTTCAAGGCCTGAGATAGCCTGTGTAACTTAGTGACAACCTGTCTCAAGATAAAATATATATGTAAAAAACTGGGTGGGAGTGCAGCACAGTGATAGAGCACTTGGAAAGTATGTGTGAGGCCCCAGGTTCAACCACTAAGCACTGCCAAAAGAAAAAGAGTGTTTCAATTGATGCTGACTCATATAATATCACCTGCAGCCATACCACTGTGGCATCCGATCCCATCAGATCCTGGAAGCTAAGCAGGGTCAGGCCTGGTTAGTACTTGGATGGGAGACCACCTGGGAACACCAGGTGCTGAAGGCTTGGGAGGAGGACCAGGCAACCCACTCCCAACAAACAATCAGCCATTGAAAATCTTATGAACAGCAGAGAAGCACTGACAATAGTATTTTGTCTGTTGTACTCAGGGTTGCTATGAGTGGGGCACCGACTCAATGACACCTACCAACAACAACCATATAATATCAAAATAAAAAGTTATCATGCTAATAAAAAGCATTATGCCACAAAAATATTTCCACATTCACACACACACACACACATACACACAAAGAGGGGGCAATAAGAAACGATAACAAGGGAAACAGAAATATCACATGTACATATCATACAACACACACACACAAATAAAACATGCAAGCCAAAGGGAGACCATTGGTGGTGAGGAAAGGGGAAGAAGCAGCAGGGAGGGGGGATCCTAAGAGGGTAACAGTGGAGGAAACATGAGCATTGTACAGTGATATACATATATGGAAATGTCACAATGAAACTCATTAGATTGTACACTGAAAATTACTAGTAAAAATGTAGAAACAAAACAAAACAACCCAAACCAATCCACCAATGAAGCAAAACAACTGAGTAAATCCAAAGACCAAATGTGCGACTACCCTTCAATACAGTGATTACATTTATGGGCATTTATTCTAGATAAATGACAACTAATATTCATACAAAAATCTGTATGAGTGTTCCTACAGGCTTTGTTTGTAATAGCCAAGACTGGAAGCCATCCAGATGGTCTTCAGTGGTGAACAGTCAAAACTGTTACACACTTACACCATAAAATACTACTTGTCAATATAAAGTAATGAACAATTGATACATTTAATTACCTGGATGTACCTACAGAGAATTATGCTGAGAGAAAACAGCCAATGCTAAAAGTCTACTAAGGTACAATCTATTTATATAATATCTGGAAATGACAATATTATAGAAAAAGAAACCAGGTGGTAGCACCTGGGAAGTGGGTATGGCTAAAAGGCAACAGCAGGGATTTTTGTAGTGATGGAAAGACTTTGTATCTCAACAATATTATTGTCAATATTCTGTTTCCTCTATTGCATTACAAGTGTGGCAGAGGTTACCATTGAAGGAATCAGGGACAATGTACATGGGACTTCTATGTATTATTTGTTAAAACTTCATGAGAATCTACAATTACCTTGAAATAAAAAAGTTCAACTTAGTAACAATCATTTTTATTTTACAAAAACAGGAAGTGGACCAGATGTATGAAGCAAAATGAGAAAAGTAAATATGGAAAATTGTGACAATAAGTAAATCTGTGTTAAGGTTAATAATGATGTGCATAGTAACCTTTCTGTAATTTTCCTAAAGTTTTAAAATTATTTTCTAATAAAAATTTTAAAATAGCAAAACAAACAAAAGATAAGCAAAGAGATACTGTGGGGAAAAATGTTTTGGAGGTGATATATAAGCTAATTTTTCAGGAGCACAGAATTTATGGAAAGGAAAATGGGAAATAACATTAGAGAGAAAGATTTTGACAGATTGTGGAATGTGTACATTTATGGAGGAAAGAGTTTAGATATCATAAAGAGCAGAATGGGGCTGGAATTTAGATTAGTTGGTAGAGTGCTGCTCCATACTCTCTGGGGACCTGAGTTTGATCCCCAGGACCACAAAAATGGGAGAAGGACATGGCAATCCACTTCCAAAGCAATCTCAAAAGAATCAGCCATTGAAAATCCTATGAGGGTCACTGTGAGTGGGACCCAACTCCATAGCACCTAACAACAACAACAACAACAACAACAACAACAACAACAAAGAGTAGAATATTACTAAGTAGTTAAGGGGAGTGACGTCATCAAAATGAAACTTTTAGAAAAAATTGATCTGGTATTGGTGCACAAAGGAAGCAGTATCAGGTAGGAGGATAATACACACAGGAATGCAAACTGCCTAACAGTTTAGTCAAAGCAGAGAAATTACATAAGTGAATGCTAGAAGCAGAAATAGAAAAGTTTTCATTATGTCAAAGAAAATCCATTTCATGAGTACAAAGTAGGAGAGAATCTAGCTATAACCATTATTATATAAAAATACTAAAACCTTAGAGATTCTAAATGACAACATGTTTGACATAAACCCATGTACTAAATGACTTCTACACGTTCTGTAACAGAGTCTCAGTCAGTTCTGGTAGAAATGCATTGCTTGCGTAAAGATGATAAAATTCCAGTATACTGCACCTTGGCCAGATAAAAATTGACACATGTGCAAAGTTCTTGGCAACACATTTTAAAGAAGTATTTCTCTTTTTTTTTCATTTGTTTATAGTTTTGAATTTATAAAAGAACCATGGATTACTTAGAAACTGTGGCCTGACTTTCAACACACAGTTTGAACACTTGTCCCTCTCATATCATAAGATCGAAAAATGAGGAGAAAGAAAGAATAATCATTTACTGGGGATTGGTTTACTGATTGAGCTTACTGGAGGTTACAGTGAGTTCCAAGGAAGCTCTGTGATAAGGTCGATGGATGAAAGAGACTCTTCATGAATTTTCATGATGAATTATTCCTGCAGGTGCTCCTCACTGAAGTAATTTGTTTGAGAAGTCTCATCCACTGGTGAGGTTTGATTTGAGAAGCCAGTTGCTTTGATGGTCATCCCGGCTTTCTGTTTCTTAGCCCAGTGTGAAGAGACACACCTCTCAGGTGTGCATGATGGGCTCTCCTACTGATCCCATTTGTTTTGTTTTCTCCACTTCATTTGACAGAGGTATTGCTTATTAGTATAGGGGATTTTCTTCTGCTTATAGCTTTGCCACTTGCTTTTATTTTAACCTCAGAACATGTCTAGCTAATGTTCTGCTATCATATTAAGTGCTGCATGATATATAGGTACTGAACTTATAGTTTATAATATTTATAGAAAATTCTCTGCTTTCATAGAAATCATAAAGCAAAGTGTGTCATTGTACAAGTAGGGCATACATAATAGGAAGCCCATAGTTAGTAGTGGTTTTTCTCAAAACAATTGCCTTTATATGACCATTGGACCAATATCCCCCAGGCACTCAGACTGAAATCTCAGTGTCATATTTCATTCATCCTTTTCCCTGATCACTGGCATCAAATTTTCACCAAGTTTTAGTAATTATCAAATTTTCCAAAGATTTCAACATAATTTCAAATACCATAAGATTTCTCTCAATTATCTTCACAAACTTCCATTCTCTTTGAGCTACTCACTGGACTCATGGTAGACTTGCCTGATTCTAACATAGGTAATGGTTGTTAAGTATTGGATTACAAGTTAAAAAATTCATATATCAGTGGTAAAAAGTATCTGGGTTCTCCAAAGGTTGGATGGCTACCAAGGCTGGAAAAGTCACCAAAAGAAATCAATTGGAAAAAAAGGAGCAAATAGGGAAAATTTGATCCTAATAGGAAAGTTATTAAAAACAACATAATAAAATATCTTGATAAAGTCTCCTGAGTCAGCATTTTAAGACTAATTGCAGAATAGGTGCTCTCTTGGACTTCAAATGACCATTATCCTTGATGCTCAAGGTTGATTCAAGACAGTAAGGATCTCCTTGTAGAATGTTTCTGCCTTCTGATGCTGAGGCAATTGCATTAGTGTTTTAATTACCATTTTACTTACAATATTAGCCTGCATTTATTAGTTTATGTGTTTAGCATTTTTCTAATTTTGACAGCTCTTAAGTGAGCATATTTTCATTATTCAATGTGTTTGCAATGCATTCAGCAATTTTGAGGAAATTCTAAATAAATGCCAAAAATTATCCTGCATAACTTATTAAATTTTATAAATACCATATCTCTGGATCTCTCTCTCTCTCTCCCTCCCTCTCTCTCTCTCTCTCTCTCTCTCACACACACACACACACACAAACACACATTTATATGTATATATATAATACACATATATACATATATGTACATATATACATATATATACATATATATGTGCTGTAATGAATATGCTGCAGAGCAGCACCCTACCAACTGAGCTAATCCCCAGCCCCATGCATACATATACATATATACATATATATACATATACATGTATATGTATACACATATAGGTATACACATATAGGTATGCATGGGGATGGGGATTAGCTCTGTTGGTAGGGTGCTGCTCTGCAGTTTCTCAGGACCTGGGTTTGATCTACTGCACTGCAAAAATGGAAGAAGGATATGACAGTCCACTCTTGAAGCAATCCCAAAACAATCAGCCATCGAAAACTCTATGAGGGTCACTATGAGTTGGACCTGACTCCATGGCATCTAACAACAACAATATATATATGCATATATATACATATATGTGTGCATATATATCTTTCAGTGAACACATAAATCTGTATTATAGGAAATAATATTTTTTATTTTTCTGTTACTTTTTATTTGTGCTTACAGAAAAGGGATAAGAATGCTGTGAGAAACTCCCATATATCTTTTAATGAGATTCACCAGTTTTTTACATTTTGCCTTATCTGTTATTGTATTACTTATCTATCTATATCTCTCATCTACTTATGTCTATTCTATCTATATTTATCCTTACAGTCTTTCTTCACCTGAGGGACAGTTTTTCAAAAGCAGTTTTTGAATTTTTCCTCCTGAGATTGCCTCAGTGTTCCTCTCTGGGAATTCCCAGTAGATAAATTTTGGAACTCTTGAGTATTACAGTTAACATCTTTTAACTTTTCTCACATATTTTCCATTTTTTGTTCATTGCTTTATATTCTAGACATTTTTAAGAATTATGTTCTGTGTTTCCTAGTGATGGGATGGTAAATTAGTGCAGCCACTATGGAAATCAATATGGAAGTACCTCAGAAAACTAAAAACAGAACTAGCATATGGTCCAGCTATACCACTTATAGGAATATACCCAAAGGAAGATAAATCATCATACCACAGGGATATTTGCACTCTTCACAATTGCAGGGGTATGGAATCAACTCAGATGTCCATCAACAGAGGGTTGGATGAAAAAATAGTGGTATATATACACAATGGAATATTATTTAGTAGTAAAGAAGAATGAAATTGTGACATTTACAGCAAAATGAATAGAATTGCAGAGTATCATTTTAAGCAAAATAACCCAAATAACTCAAAATACACAAAATAACTCAAAATAACACAAAATAACTAAAAAAGAGACATACCGTATGTTCTTATTGTTAGGTGCTGTTGAGTTGGGTCAGACTCATAGTGATCTTCATAGGGTTTCCAATGACTGTTTTGGGATTGTTTTCAGGAGTGCACTGCCACATCCTTCTTCCATTTTTGCAGTGCTGGGGATTGAATTCGGATCCTCAGTGTAGAGCCGGCCCTATACCAACTGATATAAACCCCAGCCCCAAATTTACCTTATGGAAAAAAATTATACAATCACATATTAAACAACAACAACAATAACAACAAATACATATATATTCATACTTATCTAAGAATGGAAAATCTAAGTGGACCTGATATGAGGTGGGAGGGGGCTAGTAGAAGGGAATGGATGATGCAGAAGTAGAGTGGGGAAAGAACAACATAGAGGAGTAAAGAGGGAGAAAAAATGTCAAATGCAGTATGCAACTCTGAAAATATGAGAAGAAGACATCAGGGTATACTCCATGCTACTGTCAGTACGTGTTAATTAGTAATCTTGCTTTTTTTGTTTTTCTTCTTCTTTTTTATCATTTTGTTCTATGAAGTGTTTAAGGAGATGGAAGTGTAAGTAATACTGATTTGACAATTGCATAAAGGATATAGGCTAGGATTTAGCTCAGTTCGTAGAGCGCTGCACTGCAGTCTCTGAGGTCCTGAGTTCAATTCCCAGCACCACGAAAATGGGAGAAGGACCTGGCAATTCCGAAACAGTCAGCCACTGAAATCCTTATGAGGGTCGCTATGAGTCGGATACCGACTCGATGGCACCTAACAACAACAACAACATAAAGGATATATCAACTAACTTGTTACTCTGTATCACAATAACATTTATAAGTAAAACACTGATAAAACATGAAAAAAAAAAGAATTATGATCTGTGTTTCAAGATATTAATATATTTTTTAAATGTTGAGCCAAACTGGTATTTATGAAATAAATCCAAAGTGGTCATAAATCCACAGTGGAAATAAACCCACAGTGGAAATAAATCCACAGTGTGTCATTTTCTTAATGTAGTGTTGAGGCTGTTGAGGTTATTTATGCATTTTTCCTTTGATATTCACAAATGATGCTGACCTGTCCATTACTTGCAATCTCCTTACTAGGTTGAGGCATCAATATTTCAATTACATCATTAAAAAGTTGAGGAAATTTCTGCATTTTTCAATATTCTGGAAAAAGTTATATAGTACTGGATTTTTTTTTTTTTTTTTTAGAATGTCTATGTGACTCTATCAAGGCTTGGCAGTGAAATACTTACAAAGTAGTAGCTTCCAAATAGTTGTATCTACATTGGTCTGCTTAATTTTCCTATATCTAATAGGGCACTGGGAATTAGCTCAGTTGGTAGAGTGCCACTCTGCAGTCTCTGAGGTTCCAAGTTGGCTTCCCAGCACTGCAAAAATGGGAAAAGGACATGGCAATCCACTTCTGAGGCAATCAACCATTGAAAACTCTATGAGGGTCACTATGAGTTGGACAGGACTTGATGGCACCTAACAACAACAACAACATATCTAATAGAGTCAATTTTGTAAATTTATGTTTCTTCAGGAAATTATTTATTCCATTTGGGTTTTCAAATTCATTAGCATAGAGTAAGTCCTTGTGAAAAATTTTAAATTAATATTATTATAGTGGAAAAATCATAATTGTACACATTAATGGGACACAAAGTGATATCATGAATTGCACAGTCCTGAGTTTTTAATGACTATTCTATTTTTGTGTTGGTGGTAAAGAGATTATGCATCCTTCAAGGTATTTTTTTTTTTTTTGTACATTTCTGTCTTTCCACACTCTGAAAATTTTCCCTTTGCTTCTTTTCAACTTTTTTTGATTGTGCATACTTTTAAGTCTCTTTACAGCAAATTATGTTCTCACCTTTCAGGGCAGTTTTTAAAAAAAAAAAAAAAGTTTCATATTGAGTGTGGACTTCCTCTTCTGCAACCTTGGCTCCACCAGTAATTCCCCGTTTCCTTTTCCTTGCAGCATTTCTCAGCCTGCCCTTGGCCCACAAAGCTTTATAGTATAATGAGAATATGAATTGCTGGGATTTGGAGTTTGTTTGTTACCTACAAGTATTTTCAAGTATTAGCATTGTCCTGACCATACTGAAGACTTCTGTTTTCCAGTTTTCTTTTTATTCTTTCTCTGTATTATTTATGGATTAAATATTATAAGACAGTGACCTAAGCAACCACTCATGTCTGCAGGTTACCAATGTCTAAGACCCAGAAGTCTTAGATTTCTTTTTAAAAATATCTTTATCTGTTATATAAAGGGAAATTTGGGTTTCTAATGGTAGATAACTAGTCAATTCCTATTATTTGTGGTAGTTATATGTTATAAAGTTGGCATGGCCACTGAATTAGTGGATATTGAATGCTGGCTCTCAGGGAAAAGATGCAGCTAGGTTACTCTGAACCTCTGTTTGCAACATTTTAATCAACTAATGAATACTTTTATATGTGCTTCTACTTTAAATAAAACACCTTATTCATAATAGATGGTTGGTTCATTAATATGGACCTCATACTCAATAAGTACTATAGTTTATGCTTGAACAAAGTTAACCTAACATATATTTTCTCCATAAGCCACATTGCAACTTCTTATATTTGAGAACACTAGATATCACTTCAACACTGTACTGTGATTAAATAGTGAAATCAATAAAAAGCACAAAAAAATGTGAAAAACATGGCACCAAATAGGCTGTGGAAAGAACATTTGTTTTTAGTGTAAGAGCTACAAGAAGGTAAAGTGTTACCTTTTTTATTTCAACTGAGAACTTGCATGTTGGGCTCTCCAAAATTTCACTGCACTAAGTATGCATGTCTCTGAATGACTATGAAAGTGTTGCAGTTATTTATTTTGGGGATTATAAATAAATTTGCAAATATAGCCATGAATAATAAGTATCAACTATGTGCCTGATTTGTAATGTACATTGGAGTTCCTCAAGCCAGAGAAAATTAATCTTCATCTAAGTAATTTTACGAAATTTTTTAGTGGTTATATTCCTTTTTGATACTAAACATGGCCACACATTGTGATTACCTAAAGAACAAAGATAAGTAAACAAGTTGTAAAGAAAACTCTACCAATGTCAGAGCCTATCATGGAATAATTGAATCATAACCACATGGCTTTGGGGAAGGAATTAGAAGCTATAAATGAAATTTGTTATTGAGAAACATTAGCACAGAGCAAATGGAGTTTCATGTTATTCTTGGATGTTGGGTGAACAGATAGATTATGAAAACATCTAACTACTTAGTACCATACTGCAACTGGTAAAGTAGGTATACACCCAGTGGGATGGCCATGGACTTTTTCCATGTCTGTATCTATTGTATATACTTTTAAGATTATAATTTTCTTAGAGAACATTTGTCTTCAGTGCACTTTCTTTGTTCTGTCCCAATTCATGAAGAACAAGTGGAAGAGTAAGTATGATGCAATGGTTTGTGCCTGGGAATAGCCAAGGTCCTCTGACACATGTGCATCCACACAATCTTAGACATCATAGTCTTTTTATCTTGGTGATTGAAATCTTTCCATTGATACTATCTAACTCCTTCTGAGATTGTTAGTCATGTTCCAGTGCAGGGACAAAATACCTAAGAAACTCAAAGGGGGAAAGATTTATTGTGGTTTATGGTTTCTTGGTTTTGCAGTTTCTGGGCTGTGGCAAGGCAGAACATCATGATGGGGAAGAAAGGTGCTCATATCATGATAGCCATGAGGTAGAAAAAGAGAGTCAGGGATAAGGTGTGGCCCCCAAGGGCACACTCTCATGGACCCCATCCTCTCAATTAGATTCCACTTCCTAAATTTCCATCATCTCCCAATAATCTATAAAATTATGACCCCATAAGTGGATCAATCCATTGATGAAGTCAGGCTCTCATGACTCCATCAAAGCTTCATCTCTGAACATTGCAGGTTTGAGGGCCAATCCTTCAACATATGAACTATCAGGGAACATTTCAAATTCAAGCCATAACAGAGATGTTCTACTATTATTGACCTACCAGCATCCAGTGCAGAATATGTTTACCTTTTACTAAGTTTGGATCAAAGGCCTGTGTTTTAAAGCCTTGGTTTCCAGCTTAATGCTATTGGGATACAGTAGAACCTTTCAGAGGTAGGATCTACTGAGAGATCTTTGGGTAATGAAGGGTGTTCCCTCCAACGTGATTGTGGGACCTAAGGCCCTTCCTTTTTCTCTCTTTTGATTCCTGGTCATAAGAGGAGAAGATATGATTGGCCACATGTTCCTACCATGACATACTGCCTAGCCATAGGCCCCAAAACAGCAGAGTCAACCATTCACATACTGGAGCCTCTAAAACCTATGAACTAAAGTACCACTAATCTCCTTATAAATTGCTTATCTCAGGTATTTTTTATGGTGGCAGAAAGATGATTAACATATCCTTCTTGCCCAAGAGTTCCTGCACCAGCCTGAATCATAGGATTTTCCCCTCTTGAAGCAAAAATAATACAAATACAGGAATGGAAACACAAAAAAGGAAGGGCGAAGGAATGGAGAACATTTTGTTTATTTAACCTCTTCATCTTTTTTTTGTTTTGTTTTGTCTTTTGCAGGGCTGAGTGTTGAACCCAGGCCCTAGCACATGCTAGGTAAACATTCTACCACTAAGCTACAGCACTAGCCCTCCTTATCTTAGATTAAATTTGTGAGATACATATATGGTAATGTAGCACTTTGTCTCCTGAAATATAATTTTGAAGTAAATTGCTCCTGAAAAGTATATGCAAACAATGATGTGTTTTCTTTTCTTTTTTGGGGGAGGTCAATTTAATTGTTTTACAAGATAGGGAAGCATTTCTCCTGGCTCTTGGTGGACACTATTTTGGACAGTTAAGATGCTTTTCATTTGTAAAGCCAAAAAAAGTACATTTTGTTTGAATGTCTTCAATAGATTTGGAAATAGTACCATTCGATAATGTGGATAAATATCCTAGCTCCTGTAATTATTTATGATTTTGAACGTCACCTCAATGAACCCATTTCCTATAAGCAAAATAGTGAAAATAATACTGCCTCTCTCAAATTGCTCTGAAATAATCTATGAAAAGTAGTTAGCTTTATTTGTGACACCAAGGTGGTGTTGTTGTTAGATGCCATCAAGTCTACACCTGACTCATACGACCCTACATACAACAGGCAAAATGTATTGTTAGTACTTCTCCACTGTTCCTAGGGTTTTCAATGGCTGGTTGATTTTTGGGAGTGGGTTGCCAGATCCTTCTCCCAAGCCTGCAGCACCTGTTGTTCCCAGGTGGTCTCCATTCCAAGTACTAACCAGGCCAGACTCTCCTTAACTTCTGAGATCTGATGGGATCTGATGCCACAGTGGTACAGCTACAGGCGTGACACCAGGTAGGCACTTAAAAAGTCTTATCAGAGTTACTATTATTAACTGTAATTGTTATGTTCTTCTGTTTTTCAAAACTGTGAATGTCCACAGTGAGAGAAGTAATGTTTTGAATGCCATTCATCTAGTAATCTTCTGGATAAAGAACATTTTATGTATGTGAAATTCATCTCTGGAGGCAAAGTCTGTTCTGTTTGTTTGCTTGTTTGTTTTTCTTTTTCTTTATTTTTAATCTCTTTATCATTAGCACTTATCACAGGTCTGGCACATGAAGTGAGTACCCTTATTATGAATGAATAAGTAAGGTAGGGACTGGATCAATTCTGCCAAACTTTCATACTTTTGTGTTAACTCTGGATCTTGCATGAATTCCAGCATCTTTTTTCTCTGGCTAGTTGTCAAAAGTGCTCCAAATTCCCCACTAAAGTCTATTGGCTGCTTCAAATTAAGGAATTCTACATTTTAAAGTAATTTTTTCATCCCCTAAGACAACATGTTTAACTTAAAGATCTATTGATACAAAAATTGGGGAAGACATACTTATGTAATGGAGGGAAGAACTTGATAACTCTCCAATCTAAAGTGTGTCCAATGTATGTGATTTTGTAATTGCTCCCCTAGTAACTATGTCTCTTTCACATTTGTTTCTTCAGGCAGCATAGTAGCCCCTATCTAAACATTATCCCTTCTTCCTAAGTAAAGGATTAGAGAAGAAAATAAAAAGAAAGACAAAATACAGGGTGTAAAGTATTGATCAATCCATGTTTATTAAATCAGTATATCTGTAGAAAGGATCAGAAATAAATGAAAAAATTCCCCTTACATAATTCTGATGATCAGCTATAATCCATAATCTCTTTCATGGGATCCATTAAAATAGGTTCATACCATACCCCATCAGGGGTTGGGGTTTAGCTCAGTTGCTAGAGTGCTGCTCTGCAGTCTGAGGTCTCTGGTTCAATTCCCAGCACTGCAAAAATGGGAGAAGGATGCGGTAATCCATTCCACCCCAAGGCAATCATGAAAACAATCAGTCATTGGAAACCCTGTGAGGGCTGCTATGAATCAGACCCAACTCAATGGCACCTAACAACAACATAGCCCATCAAGTTTTCTAATACTTCCTGAGAATTCAGAATCTTGGGTAGACCTGATAACTAGACTAAGAAATTGAGAAATTTCTTGAGGAAATACTGCATAGGAATACAAGTACTCTCAGTGCTTAGTAAACATCATCTAGCTTTCTGCTAGACAAATGTCAGTCCAACAGAAAAAAGAATGTGAGCCATACAATCAAGCAACATGTAATTTTAAATTTTATAGCAGCCACTTTAAAAAAAGTAACATGTGACATCAATTTTAATAATATACCTTAGCCCAATATAACCAAAGTATTCTCATTTTTCATATTAAAGTATAAGTAAATTTTACATTGTCTTTTTGGATTAAATCTTGGAATTATCTGTGTATTTTACACTTGGCATAGATGTCAATTTGTACTAGTCCTTGAATACTCAATATTCATATGTTGGCTACTATTATGGAAGGCAGTGCTGTTAGGGAGTAAATGATTAAATATAGAATGTAGCATAATTTAGATTCTCACTTTGCATCTTTATCTTCCATCCTCAAAATCTGAATTGATCTAGAGAAAGTTTCAACAGAAAAATACAACTCAAAAACAAAACATACTTGTGTAAATAAGCAGCACTTGAAAGTGTGCAGATACTTCCACTGCTTTCTGCAAGCATCACACTGCTCACAGTCCCTGTATCTCAGCCACAGGTGGTGGATGGAGACCAAGCAGAGAACCTCAGCTCTCTCAGGAGATGCTGGTAAGTTGACAGCTGCTTTATTACCGGAGCTTGAAATTGAGTCCAATAAGCTAGTGCATAGGGACTTGAAGTCCGGTTTGCGGAGACAAGGCCACCATCATGTGGAATCTGAAGGAACTGCAGTGAGATTCGCGTTCCCATGACATGGGAAGACACAGATGACCAAGTAATCTATCTGGGCGTCTCCGCTGGGAGGACACTGCAAGAATGCCCAAGAAATGTGCAGGAAACCTGAAGAAGATCCAGAGAAGGCTCACAGAACATTAATTCTTGGCAAAAGGCTGACTGAAATCACTAAATCATGTATGAACAAAACCAATGAAATCATAAAATGTGAAATGGTGACTGGTATAAATCTCTGCTTGCTGAAACCAAGGTCGATTTGGTAAATATTGTGTTAAATTCATAATTTTGAACAAGGATTTTTTAATGTTTTATTGATAAGAGATGATATGAATTTTCAATAAACTAGTGCCATGGATTGATGGGTTAACATTTTTGGAGAACAGTCAAGCCAGGATAGTCAGTTATTAAGGTTTAAAGATGTCTCCCAAATGGCAAACTCTTTTGGTGCTATTGAAGAACTTAGCCTGTTCCTATCACAATTCCACCTGTAGCCTAACTTGTATTTTCAAAACGCTGTAATGTTGCACATAATACAATGAGAGAGCTTCAAAATATTCAAACATACAAAATATAGGCACATATTATTGTGAAGCTGTGTCTGTTGAGAAAAATGTGTAATATCCCAAACCATAGTACCATGTAGAATATCATCATGTGCTGTCATTGTATCTTCCACTGAAAACAACCACATTTTCCTTTTGTGGAAAACAGACAAGACACTGCAAAGCACACTGATATTTGCTCCCTGGAAAACTCAAGGTCATTTTATTAACCACATTGTTTCTGAGCCTGCAGGAAGGATTATGTGATTCCCAGGAGCCAAAATGGATTCATCAATTAATAATATGTCAGAAACATTAGCCCATTTTGATAGGGTTGACCTGTAGGGGTACAAGGTCCATGTGGCATTTAAACAAAGGCTACTTTTATTTCCTGGTTAATAGTATGATGAAAAATAATCTAGAGTATTTTCCTGCAAATTGTTGAATAATTTCTCCAGAGATGTCTAGTTTTTTTCCTATATTCACGGGCATTTCTAATACAATATTGCTGAACTCTGTGATTTATCATATCCTTTTAGTATTTTAGCAATGACATGAATGAATGCTTAGAAAGTGTGGTCATCAAATTTGCGAAATACATGAAATTTGGAGACTAGCTAATATGATAGATATCAAAATCAAGTTTTAAAATGGTTGTGACAGAACAAATCCATAATGATGACATTTAACAAAGATAAATGATCTTGTATTTTAGCTGAAGAATTAATCTTACAACTGGATTGGGAAGCTCTTACTTTGAAACAATTTGTATAAAAAGAATCTGGAATTTTTGTTTACCATGAAATAAATGCAGGGTAGTAATACCTACACAAATTTAATGTACTTAAATGGAAGTTTGAGGCCCAAACCAAATTTGGTGAAAGTCCCTCTGCATTCTGAGTTAATTGAAGATCTGAAACATGATATTGACTTTTGTGCTACATTTTGAGGAGAATTAAACTGGCAAATTTAATGGTATATGTAGAAAGGATTTTGAGATGGTGTGCTATAGAAGCCATTTTTAAAAGGGTCTTTCTAAGGAATTGTAGTTATTTTTAGTACAACATTGTGATTATGGGTCATAAATTATGAAATCAAAGAAAACTGAGTTCTATCCCAGAATAGCTATTAATACTTGGCAGTCTGATACTGGGAAAGTTGTTGAATTTATTTGAGCCTTAAATTCTGCATCTGTAACTTTTTTCCCCTCCTTTTATTGGTAAATATTGGTGAGGTACAGAGTAATACAGCATTGGATTTTTCCATTATGCAACTATTACATCACTTTTGGTTACACTTTTATCAATTTACAAGGTTTCTGCATCTATAACTTGCTTATGATAATAATGTCAAGGAGGATACATGCTAGAAGATGTTAGATTTTCAGAGGGATTGCACAGTAGATATCCATTTTGCTTTGTATGGGAGAACTAGTGGAAGAAAGGGGATTTAAATTTGATATATTGTAATAATTTAAAGTACTCATTTAGTAATTAAATTGCTCAGTCATTAAATTATCCAAATTACTTTTATAGGTAATGAGCTCTTTGTCACTAAGGCTATCCAAAGGAGTCTGAATTACCAGCTCTTAGGGGATTCCTGCTGTCACTTGGAGGTTTGATTGTACATATGACCACTAATTCTCATCTATATACCCATGGCATTAATCCTTTTAACAAACACTGTTGCCTCACATTGCACAATCAAGATATAGGCAGGCGGCCCACCTCTGGATCTTTGAATGTTATGGAACAATTACATTACTATGGGCAGAGGGACAAACGTAGAACAAAAGAGGAGTGCATAGGGTATCCAGTTTACCTGTCTGATAAGATTTACTTAGCCCATGGCTTACTTTTGTTCTTTTTTTTTTTTAGCTTTATGTGCTTGTTTATTGATTTTTATTGAGAAATTTAAATGTAAAATTTAATGGGTTTCATTCTGACATGTATTTCATTGTGACATTTCCATATATGCCTTTCATTGTACATTGCTCACATAACCTCCCCCTGACCCTCTAGTGCCCTTCTTCCCCCATCTCCCACCCTCCCTCACTTTTGTTCTTATTTGAAATGCCAACCTTCAGAAGTAAAGCAACAGAATAATTTAAAGGGATGCATCAACCTGAAGCCTGCAGCCATAGCACTGTGGCATCCAATCCCTTCAGATCTCAGAAGCTAAGCAGGGCTGGGCCTGGTTAGTACTTGGATAGGAGACTGCCTGGGAACACCAGATACCACCTGGGAACACCAGGGCTTGGGAGAAGGACCCAGCAACCCACTCCCAAAAATCAATCTGCCATTGAAAACCCTATGAATAGCAGAGAAGTACTAATAAAATATTTCACCTGTTGTATGTAGGGTCGCTATAAGTTGGACACTGACTTACTGGCACCTAACAACAACATCAGCCTGAAACAATTTCTCTTCTCCCAAATCTTATTCTGGCTTGCTATGCATTTCTTCCACTCACCAACTCTTCCTAGACTCTTCCTTTTCAAGTTTTCCCATTTAATATCACTCAAGGAGAAACGGCTGGGGTTTAGCTCAGTTGGTAGAGGGCTGCTCTGCACACTCTGAGGCCCTGGGTTCAATCCCCAGCACTGCAAAAATGGGAGAAGGCCTGGCAATCACTCCTGAAACAATCCGTCATTGAAAACCCTATGAATACCAGAGAAGCCCTGACACAGTGCAGGGCCTGGCACGGTATTGGGGAGTGTTTTGTTCTGTTGTTCATAGGGTTGCTATGAGTTGAACCTGACCTGACAACATGAAACAACAATGGCAGAGGAGAGGGGGCAGCACAGTATACTGATTCTTCATGTCCTGTTTTCCTTCCTCTAAGACTTATTTTTTTCCCTAATAGGTAAATATCATCATTTGCTAAGGAGGTATGGTGTTAGATGTCGTAGAGTCAGTGTCCGACTCATAGCGACCTTGTGTACAACAAATGAAACACTATTGTCAGTGATTCTCTGGTATTCATAGGGTTTCAATGGCAGATTGATTTTTAGGAGTGGATTGCCAGGTCATCTCCCAAGCACCTGGTATTCCCAGGTGGTCTTCCATCCAAGTACTAACCAGGCCCAACCCTGCTTAGCTTCTGAGATCTGATGGGATTGGACGCCACAGTGATATGGCTGCAGGCAAGGTGGTTAGACCGTGACTATTAGGAACCTATGAATGAGATCTTGAATCTGTTCTTTTGACAAGTTTCCTTCAATTATACGGTGTTAAAATAGTCTGTTTCAGGGCTGAGTTCTGAGCTTCCATTTTGACTGGACTGGAGTTGGTTCTTTGGAAAAACACAATTGTAATTTTCTGACTTTATTCCCCACTTGTATGGACATTCAGGCCTGGACTCTCTCAGATGGGTGCTTCCCTTAACGTCTAGTAATGTGATCAGTACCATGTCATCCCATTTTGGAAGGGACAGAGGGAACAATATCTGTTTCTGTTAAAGCATTTAATTTATTTTTTTGGAGGGGACATCTATGAGGATGGGGTGACTTGGTTGTTGACCCATCACTTCAGAGAACATTTCTACAATTCAAGAGCATCTGTATTTCAGTGTAAAAGAAGAGACGCATACCACTTTGGACAGCCTAATGGGATTATTATTGATTTAGGGGACTGCTTATCAAAACAGAGCTTCTACCTAAATCACATCCCAGATGATGACAGCCTTGTTTTTCCACTTCTTCCTTTGGTTCCTGAACCCACTCCACATTCAGTGCATAAATTGTTTGGGTAATAAAGATGTATAATCAGTCACTAGGCTGGCAGAGAGACAAGGGAAGCATTCCAGGCAGAGGTGTCTGATCCCTAAGGAGAAAGGGTGTATGGATGCTGGCCACTGTCTAGAGAGAGAGACTCACCTGAGCGTGGGACAGTAGGCAGCATTTTTCTCCTCACCCAGGTCATAACATCAGTTCACATCTGGACCTTTGAAGTATTACTAGGTTTAGTTGTTGTTCTTAGCTTCCATCCCATCCAGTCTGACTCATAGCAAGCCTGTGTACAGCAGATCGAAACACTTCCTGATTCTGTGCCAGGCACATGATCTTATTTATGTTTAAGCCCATTGTTGCAGACACTGTGTCAATCCATCTGGTGGAGGGGTTTCCTTTTTTTTTTTTTTTTTTCTGCTGACCTGCCACTCTCCCAAACATGATGTCTTTCTCCAGGGATTGGTCTCTCCTTGCTATATGTCCAAAATATGTAAGAGGCAGTCTAGCCTTCCTTGCTTCCAAGGAGCACTCTGGTTCCATTTCTTCTAGGACAGATCTGTTAGTTCTTTTGGCAGTCCATGGTATATTCAATAGTCATCTCCAACACCATAGTTCAAAAGCATCAATTCATTTCCTGTCTCCCTTGTACAAGGTCCAGCTTTCACAACCATATGATGTGACTGAAAAATACCATGGCATGAGTCAGGCACACCTTCGTCTTCAATGTGACATCTTTACTTTTCAATATTCTAAAGAGATCTTTTGCCACAGATTTTCCCAAAGCAATGTATCTTTTGATTTCTTGACTGTTGCTTCCACAGGTGTTGATTGTAGAGCCAAGTAAAGCAAAATCATGAACAACCTGAATCTTTTCTCCATTTATTGTGAAGTTGCATACTGACCCAGTTGTCAGGATTTTTGTTTTGTTGATGTTCAGTCGCAACCCATACTGAAGTCTATGATCTTTGATCTTCATCAGTAAATGTTTTAAATCCTCTTCAGTTTAAGCAAACAGAGTTGTGTCATCTGCATAACACAAGTTGTTAATGAGTCTTCCTCCAGTCCTGATGTTTTGTTCTTCCTCATAAAGTCCAGCTTCTTGGATTATTTGTTCAGCATATAAATTGAAGAGATATGGTAAAAGTACACAGCCCTGACATACACCTTTCTCAACTTTAAACCAGGTAGTATTTCCTTGCTCTAGCATTAGTTTAATTTCTAGGGTTTTTAAAATTTTCATTTAAATCTTGACTTAATATCTAGTTGTACTTTCTAAGTTATCAAAGCTCATGGCATCATAACTCTCTGCTTTTTTCAATTTATGGAAGTATTTTGTTGTTAAATAAATGTGTATGATTAGTCTTTGTTAATATACCAAGGAATACTTAAATGAGGGTCTACTTTAATTTTCATTACACCATTTCATTAAAGGGGAGTGAATGCTAAGAAGATATATTGGATAATTCCAAGTCATGGCTAAACCAAAAATCATGGCAAATTTCTTGTAGGCATATTAGTTGATATACATATTGACATGTGATTAAAACATCATAAACCTGGTGCTATGGTTTGAAACTTGGTTGAAATTTGATTGCCATTGTGTTGGCATTGGGAGATGGGGCCTTTAAGTGGTAATTAGGTCATTAAGAGGCATTAATGTCTTTCACCTGGGAGTGGGTTTGTTCTCGAGAGAGTAGGTTATTATAAACGTGAGTTCAGCTTCTAGGCTCTTGCTTGCCTTCCACTATGTTATGAAGCAGCAAGGTGGTCCTCACAAGAAGCTGACTGGATGCCAGTGTCATGTTGTTGGGCTTCCTGAGCTCCATAACTGTAAGCCAAATTAAACTTCTTTCTTTTATAAATTATTCAATCACAGGTATTTTGATGTAGTGAATGAAAAAATTTAAGACATCTGCAGTAGCCAGACTGCAACCACTTAGTTCTTGAATTCTCAATGTTCTTTCCTACTAAATTTTCTCTTAACTGACCTGCATCTTTTTGGAACACAATTTTACCATATTCAAATCACTACTGAGTTTGCTTTGTTGCTTTCTGACATCACTGCAGGTGTGCAGCATGAGTACAGTAAGATCTTGTTCTTTCAAAAATATCCAGGTTTTCTATTTTTAAACCTTTGTTTTTAGTGAGGTATTTTTTCCCCTGAATACCTACAGAGATTTCTTTTTTGCTCTTGTAACTGCAAGAAAAACAGTTGTATATATTTAAGTGGAGGATTTCTTTTTACTAAATTATCTGGCATACGTTGATTTAAATCCATTTTCTATTCACATTTCTCTAATTGAACTTTTAGCTAAGCAATTATTGTATTTTGGATTATGTTCTTTGGTTATTTTGGATCAACTACGATTCTTTCTTTGTTTGTTGTCTATTCTAATTATTTATTGGATTCCTTAATGTTTTTTCTTTCTACTTATTGGAAACTTCTCACGTTTGTCGGGTACATCATTCATTCAATTTTTGACAAGGCTAATTCTCCTTATTACTGCCAAAGAACATTCATACTTTTGTGTTATTGACAGTGATATTGACAGTGCCTGTAAAATTATTTCGTATCCTACTTGTCTCTCATCCACTGTACCATGGTGTATCTTTAAACTAGACTTTCATCTCTTATTGGCTTTCTTGTTTTATAGTGAAATCTTTCTTTAAATTTCACAGAATTAAAAATAGTTTAGTGATTGATTTTTTTTTCCTGACTGTGTATACATTTTAGAGGTTGTGTGTTCTCCAAATTTCTTTAAGTTGAAATTCACTTTTTTATATCAATATTTTTATAGGCTCTATGTAATAGTAGTTTTTCAGATTTGTCATTCCCTTATGTAGAAATAAGAGTTATTGTTCCATTCACAATTTGTTTTGCCTTTTCTCTAATGTATCTCTAAAAATCAAATCCTTATTTTGGCTTACAGTTGGGAGCAAAATGTTACAAACTGTTCAAGTGCCTTGCAGTATTTCACAATAATAATAGCTACCTTGTACATAGCATTTACCATATTCCATGTATTGTTCCCGGGCTGGGATTTAGCTCAGTTGGTAGAGCGTTGCTCTGCAGTCTCTGAGCTCCCGAGTTTGATTCCCAGCACCGCAAAATGGGAGAAGGCTGTGGCAACCCACTCCCAAGGCAATCCTGAAACAGTCAGCCATTGAAAACCCTATGAGGGTCGCTATGAGTCGGACTCAACTGGATGACACCTAACAGCAACAACAATGTATTGTTCCAAGAGCTGCACCCATTTTCATTCATTTAATTCCTCCAAACATTCTTTGAGATAGAAACTGTTATTATTCCAATTTCATAGAAGAGAAAGTTGAAGAAGAGGTGATTAAACAATCATTTGAGACCAAACAGTAAGTGAGAGAGCCAGATCCTAACTTGGGCCATTTTGGCTTCAGAACTTACCTCCTTTATTTACCCGTTGGTTTTCTTTCCACATTAGAGGTTTGTAACTGTTGTGGATCTCAGTCATTTCAATGAAGAAATAACAAACAAAAACACCTCTTACATGAATTAAATTTTTCATGTAAGCACCTACAATCTTTTTACAATGGATCTTCTGGCCCTTTAGTTTTTGGGCTTTTTTTCTAACAGAACAAGTACAAAGTACTTGGTATGGGTTACTGCGATGCCAAGGTTGTTTTTGATGTTCTCAATGATTACTAAAAATATGCCATCCACCTTCCCGTTATATCCTGCATGATTGATTTTCAGGAATGCTTGTATTCTACTGGCTGATAAAGAGATTTTAATGGGATAAGATGAAGAACATCATTCAAAGAGCATAAACACTGAGCACTCAGGAGATAAGAATATTCCTGGCTCACTTTCTGGGAATTACTGGTTCAAGAAGATGGCAGAGTGTTAAGGATTGTTCCAAAGTAGTCAGAAATATCTTGTATTCTTTCTAGAAAGTTAGTGGCCATTTGTCACAAATTATATTTTTCATTAACTGTAAGAACAGTGGTAAACTTTCAGTTTTATTGTGCTGTGAATTTGTATGCTGTTTCTGGTGATCTCAATGGTGTTTCTGGTGATCTCATAGACCTATTAGTAGAAATAAAGGCAACCACTATTCACAGGAAAGGAATTTTATGGGGCCCAGATATTTTCAATATTAAGGATCATTTTAAGTCTTTTTTCCTATGCTAAATTTTGAATACCAACTTGGTACAAAAGAGAATATTTACTTAGAAAAGAATTTACAATAAGTTGAACATTAAAAAGCAGACAAATATTGGTTAATTTAAGGCAGGGTAGAAAGATAGGGAAAATTTGGGGGAGATGGGAAAGAAAGAGTTTTCTCATCCCAGAATCTGATCTGAGTCTTATCAGTTGAGAATTCCAGCACAATTCAAAAGAAAAGCTGATGTGAGAACTGCTTACATAGAAACCAGTGCCTCCCTAAAAATCTCACCGTACCAGATTATGGACTATAATTAAAGTTCACAGATTTAGGTAATTTCCTTAAGACTAAACAACAACAGATATAGTAGGCATTTCCAGTAGTATCCCAATCTAGGCATTTTAAACAATGCTCCTTTTCCAACCTGTAAATCTATAACAGATACCCCCTGGAACTGCCTTGAGCACAGTAGCTTCAAAAGCCCCAAATCTTATAGGTACTCCCTGTGAGGACATCTAAGGGCAACTCTTTTTCTAGACACCTGTGCTCACTCTGAAGTATGTACAGTCTCTTACCCTTTATCTAATAAACTCAAAACTCTCCTTCGCTTCTCTGTTTTGTCTTGAAGGTCTTTAGGGTAACAGAGACGGGACCTGGCATCTCCCCTGAGTGGAGGTCCCAAGAAAGGGAACTCCTCATGGTGAGTAGTAATGTTGGGGTACAGCACCCCTAAACCCAAGGACATTTGGATTATGATTTTTCATTGTAAAGGCTGATGTTAATCCTCTGCTTAACAACTGTTGATGTTTCTGGTCAGGTGAGTCATGTAAAATCCACATTTCCTGCTCATTTATGTTGGAACTAGCAACACTAAAGACACACATTTGCGTATCTACCATGTTAGGCACTCAGGGAGGATAAAAATCACAATGCAAGTTTTTTTTTCTTTGCATTACCCAAAGGATCATAGGGAGTAATGAAATTATTTTGAAATAGAACCATAGAATCATAAAATTTTAGAGTAAGGATGGATATAATAGATTGAATAAACTGTCTCAGTGACTTTTATTTCAGTGTAAGTGAGAGAAAATCAGAACATTGAACACTCACATCAAAAGGCCAACTAGATTGCAAAGTACCATTTGGTATCATAACTAGACTAAGAATAAGGTGAACTTCTATGCTTGTTTATCAAAATTACTTTCAAAACTGAATATATATATATACACACACACACACACACACACACACACATACATATGCACTAACATGAGAATTTTAATTTATTTTGAACCATGATCTTCCTTAATTTAAATTTTAAAACATCTTATTTACCATTAATATTAGCCTATAGAAGCTGGTAAACATTTTTCCTTTCTTCTTGTGGTCTTAATGGTGGGTGTGTAAATTTGAATAATATTCATATTAACTGGCCTTCCTTGTAGGCATATGGATATTATTCTATCCCTGACAACATTGTACTACAGAACAAATATTGAGATGTTTTTATTGATGATGAAAGCTACCCTATTTCTCTTTAAGTTGACATTCCTGGCATAGTAAACCATATGATTATCTGATCCAACATGGCCCATGTCAGTCCACTTTAGCTCACTGAGGCCTAGAATGTCGATGTTTATGCACTCCTTTTCCCTTTTGATAGTACGAATCTAGGAAAGTTAGAATCTATGTACAGTCCACATTCTAATTATTAATGGATGTTTATAGTTGTTTCTTTTCATTTTGAGTCATGTGACTTGAGCAAATGGAGATCCCTGGAGCTTTATTCCACTCCTGTCATTAAAGTCGACTCTATTTTGAGGAGGCAATTTTTCCCCAGTTGTCTTTTTAGTGCCAAATTATTTGTATGAAAGCATCATTCCTCAAGGACAGTTGTAAAAGTTTCTAGTTTTTCTGTAGAATCAGAAAGATTTGGTGCTGTATTAAACTGCTGTATTAATTTTGTAAGTTACGGCTTGAAAATTTAATATTAAGTTCTATTAATTATAGTAAGAAACCCATCATCTTTAAGTACTTTGATGGTAAATTGTTGTTGTTGTTAGGTGCCCTTGAGTTGAATCTGACTCATAGCAACCCTATGTACAAAATAAGAAAATGCTTCTTGACATGGTGCCATCCATGCAGATGATTGTTTTTATATTTATTCCGAAATAACTTGGCAGGCAAAAAAAATTAAATTTTTGACTTTGTTTCTACATATACTCCATACTAACTCTTGCTTTCATCTACTTTCTATAAAATAAATTTTAACAATCTAGTGTATAGATAAAGGAAAAAATGGAAGAAATTAGGCATTTCACACTGAAAGGAAACTTAGCCCAATATTCTATCTGTTAAAAAAATTCCTTCTTGTCACCATTTTTTGAACACTGACAGTTGGTGAAGGGCAAAGGAATATGGTGGTTCAGGTACATCTGAGATTTCCTGTGATTTCACTTCTCTTTCCATTAAGGATACTGCCATTCTCACTTTCCTGTAGCTTAACAGCAGAATCTACTAGTAAAGGCAATTTTGGTTAACCTAGAAGCAGTTGATATTTAGCAATTGGCCTAACTTTGGCCTATGAAATGCCAAAATAGAAGTTCCAAGATCCTTATCTTGGAATCCAAGATAACAATCCAATTGTTACTTGACGAAATTCTTGGTAACATTAGTTCTTGAATATTTCTCTGTGTGTCTATCTACCTAACTTTCTGCCCACCTATCTACCATCTCTTTACTAAACATTGGTAATGAGATTAACTTTTCTTGAATTTTATAAGCCTTTGTGTTTTTGTATAGATTATGATCTTTGGTATTGAAACTAGATATGTTAGTATCCATATTTAGCTAACATACCTCTGTATTTCCACATATGGATATATTGATATGCTTTACTTGATATTTGCATACTCATGACCTGATTTTCTTCCCAAATGAAAACTCCATTATTTTTATTGTAATACATGTTCACTGAACAATTTCAAAGCATAGAAATAAGAATAATAAAACTAACCTGAATTCTACCAGGTTATTAATTTGTTAATAAATATTGGCAAAAGTACATGAGTGTGCATATGCATTTACCTATATTTTAAAAATATAATGGTTGTATTTTGTAACCTATTTTATAAGCTGCCTTTTTTTACTTATATTACATATGATAACTGTCAGATGATATAGTCTTATATCATCATTTCCAATGACCATAGAAAAATGTATTGGTTAAAATGCTCCAATAGACTGATCTTATAATTTAATTTCCAAAATGAGATAATTTGAGAGTGAAAACAGACCCTATTGTATCAACTGAAATTTTCCTAGGAAAATAAGGATATGTAGCTCCACTGTATTTAACCAGTCCTACAGTGATGGACACTTGCAGCCACACCACCCTAACCTCTGATCTCATCAGATCTTGGAAACTAAGTGGGGTTGGGCCTGGTTAATATTTGGATGGGAGGCCACCTAGGAATACTGGGTGCTGTAGCTTGGGAGAAGAACCTAGAAGCACACTCGGGAAACAATCAGCCATTGAAAACTCTATGAATAGCAGAGAAACACTGTCAGACATAGTGCTGGGCATGAAACAGTTTTGGGTAATGTTTGTACTGTTGTACACAATTAGCTGGACCTGACTTGATGGCACCTAACAACAACATAGTGATATACATTCAAGTTGTTTCTAGTCTTTGTAATATTATTAATAACACTATGTTGAATTCTCTGTATATTATCCTATTTGCATGCTTATCTGATTACCAGTTTAGGAAGTTGATGTTGTTAGATGCCATGGAGTCAGTGTCAGACTCATAGTGCCCCTACATACAACAGGTAAAACACTATTGTCAGTGCTTCTCTGCTATTCATAGGGTTTTCAATGGCAGATTGACTTTTGGGAGTGAGTTGCTTCTCCCAAGCCTACAGTATCTGGTGTTCCCAGGCGGTCTCCCATCTAAGTACTAACCAGGCCCGACCTTGCTTGGCTTCTGATATTTGACAGGATTGGATGCCATAGTGCTATGGTTGCAGGCATTTAGGAAGTAATAGCTGAGTCAAAGGGTATCCATAACTAATACTTTGATGTTGCTGAAGTACTTTCCAAAAGTTTGTACATATGTACACTCCCACTAAAAGTACCAGAAAGTATATTTCCCTCACAATGTTTTCAAAATAGATATAATAAATCTTTTAATCTTTTCAATCCGATAGGTGAAAACTAAATCTTATGTTTCAATTTTTTTTTTAAGTTTTGGGTTTTGATTGAGGAAGATTTATTCTCTTTTTACTATTAAGTGCCAATCTGTGCCCACATGGTGATATCTGAGCGATTAAAAATGTAGTGACATAAGATGCTGTCTATTCTTGTATTTCACCTGTAGCTGTAGCTATCAGGGCTTTTGTTTTGCCATGCTGGGGACTGAACCCAGGGTCTTGGGCATGGTAAGCAAGTGATCTACCACTGAGCTACGTCCCCAGGCCTAATTATATATATTTTTCACCTAAAATGACTAGCCAATTGTTTTGAGCCACTACTGAAAAATCAATAACTTTTCTGATATTTGAAATAACACTTTTGTCATATACTACATTATATCTGAGTCCTATTTCTGAACTTTTTACCCATCAGTTTATTTCTATTTAAGTGCCATTCATTCCGCTGCATTCTGGTGCACTTTTTCCATCTAATCTCCTTTTATACTTTCTTTCTAGCTGTACCAGACTCTAGTTTCCCAAATAAGTCTTCCTATGTCTCACGTAATATTGTCATTCAATTTGCCTGTAGAGCTTCCTGCCCATCTCCAGCCCATACATACTAATGTAGTTCTTTACATCCTCAAAACCTCAGTTCAAACATCAGTTCCGAGCAGCCTTTCCTGAATCTAGTCATGTTTTGAGATCTTTTTTTTTTCTCTCATGGAAACACATCAATGTTTCCTCCAGAGTAGTTTTCACTTGATAATCACTGATCCGTACATTCATCTAGAAAGTATCCAGAGATTATTTCTTATGAAACTTACATCTCCAATGCCTGAATGCAGTAGTTGTCCAGTAAATGCCTTTAAGAGAATAAGTTAGTTTTATGAAATGTTGTAAAATGTTCAGGGAAAGTAAAAGTACCATGTTCCCATTAGTAATTCAAAGCAGTTTCAAACAAAGTCCTAAGCCAAATGGTAAACTATAGAAACCAAAGCAAGTACAATTTCCACGTTTGTTCATGTCTGCTAGAGCTGGAAGAAGGAAGTGGGCAATTTCTTGGCCTAAAGTAACCCCTTTTTAGTATATATTCTTTTTTCCTTTCTTTCTTTCTTTCTTTTTTTTTCTTTCTTTCTTTTTTTTTTTTTAAGAAAAAGATATGCCCAGAGGAGAGGAATGAGAGCAAAACTCTTTTGTTCATTTTTATTTTACTTTTTTTTCTGTTTATTACTGATCCCTGGAAAGAAAATTCAGATCTTGGAGCTGAGAATTATCAATTTGATGGCAAGTTCCTCCCATTAAAGATCACAGAGGGACATCAGACTTCAGGGGCAGAGGAATGAGTGCTGTGGAATAGAATAAGCTAATATATGGTCCTTGTGATAAAGAATGGAATTGATGAAACTTAAAAGGTATTTGTGCTACAATCACTATTTAGAAGAATGAAGCTTTCACAGAAAAAAAAAAAAACCCTCTTTGAGTCATAAGTTACCACAGGTTTGTGTCTAAGTTACAATTGTTACAACATAAAATGATTTCTGATTTTGAGAACATAAATCTTTCATTCAACAAATATTTAAGTTCATACTATATGCTGAGACTATTGTAGGTTATGAAGACACCACACGTCACACAGAGACATCACTGCCCTCACTGGGGTTATAGAGGGCCACATACTTAGTCTGGTGAGGAGAGAGGCATCAATTGTGGTCTGAATTAATAGTAAATTCAGATAGATGGTAATTAATATGTACTTCATTGTTTTTATTTTTTCCTTTGCCCTTTTTATGGTAGGAAGTTATTAAGTGGTTTTAATTGTAATTATTGCTTATTTTTCAAAGTTATTATTTTAGCCGGACATGGTAGTGCATGACTATAATTCCAATGATTCAGGAGGCAGAGGCAGGAGGATTGCAAGCTTGAAGCTGGAGGCATGTGATGTAATTTAGCTAGACCCTGTCTTAGGATAAAAAATAAAAATGTAGCTAGGGGTGTAGCTTAGGGGTACAGTGCCTGGAAAGTATGCAAAAGGCCTTGGATTCAACCCCTCAGTACTGCCAAAAAAAGTGTGTGTGTGTGTGTGTGTGTGTGTGAGAGAGAGAGAGAGAGAGAGAGAGAGAGAGAGAGAGAGAGAGAGAATGTGTTCCCATTTTATGTCCTCCATTAGTGTACCTGTCTATTCCTTAGGGATGACTCACTGCTATTATAGGTTTGGCATCTGGAGAGACCAAGAGTCTTCTCTAAAGTGTTCATAGTATATAAATGAGAATCACCTATGATGTTTAAAAAATAGGCTCTCTTGGTGTTCTGATACGTTGTTGTCAGGTGCTGTCAAGTCATGTCCAATTCATAGTGAACATGGCAATCCACTCCCAAAGCAATCCCGAAACAATCAGCCATTGAAAACACTATAAGACTCGTTATGAGTCGGACACCAGTTGAGGGCACCTAACAACAGTTCTGATATAGTAGGTCTGAAATGGAATTGTCATCTCAGGGTGCCACGAGAATTGCTATTCTATAAAACTGAGCGTCCATACAGGTGATTACAGTTGACATTGCTACTTACAAAGTCAGATGATGGTGTTGGAAGACAAATCTTCCCCAAATGTTTTAAACTTCCCCAGATAGGAACATATTTTTGTTTCTGTTAACTAATCTCTTGAATGAGGGGCTGAGAATAGAATTCCTGTTTTGCTACTGGTGGGAACTATATCCCATGCATAAAGGGGCTGTGGAAAAGACCTATGGGAGGTGAGAAATGTGGTTGCTTTTTACCACCCCTGCACTCAATAGACAATCTATAGAATGGTAATCATCACCAGATAGTAATTGACATCACTCCCAAATAGACAAACAGATGGCAGGCATCTGCTTCAACAGCTAAATTTTGAGGTCTGACCCATCAGGGCATAAGTGCTATGCTGAGTTTTATATGTGTCTCTCTCTCTGCCCTGTTCAAAGAGCCACTAAATCATTAGCAGGCATATGAATCATGCCAATGATGTCATGCTTTTTTCCCTGCATATGCGTATCTTTTAGCCTTGCTTGACTGCTTGACTGCCAAATCCTCTCTCTCTCTCTCTCTCTCTCTCTCTCTCACACACACACACACACACACACACACACACACACACACACACTCACACATACCCAGCACACAAATATCTTCAGATTTTTTTTATTGGACTTTTCTCCCCATTTGTAAGACAATCAGTAGGACAACTGAAAAAGAAATCTGAAAGAAATATTTTTCTTCCTTTTCTCCCTACTGGCTGCCTCCCAACAAACAAAACTATGCAGTCCTGGATTCTGTCTGACACATCTTAACTACTGACATTTAGCAGATGCTCCTCCAAGAAATGGGGGAGGGCGAAGGTGAAGCAGGGATGTGATATAAGTAATTAGACTAACGACATCTCAATTATCAAGATGTTCCCACAGTGTCCCCTTCTGTTAGCAAATCTGGAGCGGGAAGGCTGTCTTCAGGAAAGGAAAGGTGGTATAAGAAGATGCAGGGAATTAGGTCTACAATAGTATAAATTCAGAAAGTTAGAACAAATTATAAGTTAAATTTTCATACTGAAAAAGGGACAGATCATTTTCACCCTTAATTTATAGGTGATCCCTAACCTGGTAAACATAGACTTAGTTTTATAATCCACTCCTCACCTCTAGCCCATTGCCCTGGATGATTTGATCATGTGATAGTCTCTATTAATGTTAAATAATTCACCTCTGTCTTTCTCCCTGGGTCTCATAAATTAGTTAACACTGTGGCAGAGTACAAAGAAGTCTAGGTTTCCTTGCTCAGCTCAAAAACTCAATGTATTCAATTCATTTAAGAGTAACTGTATTCTAGGGAGTGGATTATATCCCTGTAAATGGGGCTGAGAAATGATATCTTTCGTCTGTCTGGCCTTGTGAACCTATAAAATATAGGTTTGGAAGTACTTATTTGCTTAGCAGTATCCACTGTTTAGGGATGGGGTTTATTAACTCAGTTGGTAAAGTGCCACTCCGTGGTCTCTGGGACAAAATGGGAGAGGGACCTGGCAGCCCATTCCCAAAATAATCTTGGAACAATCAGTCATTGAAAACCCTATGAGGGTTGCTATGAGTCCAACAGGGCTCAATGACACCTAACAACAACAACAGTCTACTGTTTGGACTTGTAGCAGAAAAAATAAATACCAGCTCTTTCAGATCAAGAATGTGAATGGCCAAAGTGTAGACAAAAGATATCTTGAGTTTAAAAATCCATGCCACTCCAGGCTTGTAGAAACAAGCAGCCATGCAGAATCCTTTCCTTGGTGTCTAGGAAGGCTTCTGGTATTCTTGTTTATGATTTTGAAATAGGACAAAATATTGCTGGCTATCATTTCAATAAAGTGCAGAAATCTCCAAGGATTGTCTGTGCCTCTTTTTTATTTATTTTTTATTTACTTTTTAGTTAGGCTATTTTACAACTCTGCAGAAAAACTAACTGGTGGAAAAATAAGAGCAATACAAATAATTACTGCCTGTAGAAATGCAAACTGTGTCTGCTGCAATGCAATTGACTATCAACCTGTGGATATTAGATTTTGAACTATTTTATTAGTTTTGCCTTTATTTGTAAAAGGTTTTCAGCATTCTTCATGTGACTGTAAATGATTGGTACTCTGAGTTCCTTTTTGAACCAGTTGTAACACTTTCTATTTCCCTCATTAATTAATGCGTTAAATACAATTGTTGATATTTGTATTCTTTATATCATTGCTATGTTTAGCTTCTTCTTCTTCTTCTTTTTTTTTGTGAGACAGGGTCTCGATAAATTATGCAGACTGCCTCTAGTCTCAAACTTGGGATCCTCTTGCCTCAACCTCCAGAGTTGCTGGGATTACAGGTGTGTGACACTGCGCCTGGCCATGTTCAGCTTCTTAAAAGAATTATCTTTGCCATATTTTAATGGATGTCTCTTTCCTTTTTCTTAGTTAGAATTTCTGTTTTTTACACTGTCAAAGGATTCTATTTCTTTTTTTAATTAGAAAATTTTAATGTACAACTTAATGGCTATTCTGACATGTATTTCATTGTGACAATTCCACATATGCATTTCATTGTACATTGCTCACATAACCTCCCGCTTACCCTCTCATGACCCTGGTCCCCCATTCCTACCCTCCCACCAATCTGCTTGTATGCCTTTTTGTAGGAATATTTATCTATATATGTGCCTCCCAATTTTGATTTAAGTCTAAACTTTTTTCTATAGTGATCTATCTTTTTACATTCTCAACAGTACTACATGAGTAATCTAGTCTGTATGCATTAGTGCCATCCTTTGGTATTATTGATATTATTATTATTTCCCAGATTAATAAAGTTGAATTGTTTACATTGGGGTTTGTCGGGGTTTTAGCTCTAGCCCCGCTAAAGTTAGGGCCAAACCCTCAACATAAACACGTGGCCAGTGTTGGGAAAGAAGGACCTCGGGAGACCTTCAGATGGTTGGAAAAGGACAGGGAAGGTTTATTGGGGTGCTCCCCTTATGGAGAGCAAGGAGCAAGCAGCCCCTATAGAGCAAGGCTCTGCCCCTTTAAGTGCTGGCTCTAGGCCTGCAGCATGGAATGCTGCAGGCTAAGTGCTGGTACAGCTCAGCCTTCAAGGCACAGCCACAGCCACAGGTGTTCAGTTGAGGTCCGATGGTCTTGACTCTCGCGGCTCGCCTTCTTTACCACCCTCCTTCCCAAGGATGGGAGGAGTTGGGAGGCTCTTCGTGGCTTGCTAGATGCCTTCGGCTCTTCGGGGCCCCTGTGCTTGATCTCGCCGGCTTGCTAGATGGTCTTGCTGGAGTAGGGAGTGCTGGTCCAGGTGATGAGGTTCAGGAGATGGTCAGAGAGGTGAGGATCAAAGGAGTGATATGGGGTCCAGGAGCCCTGCTTTTATAGGATCCTGGAGGGGTCACATGGTGGGATTCAGCCAATCGGGGTACACAGCTGGCAGGTACAGGGGGCAAACGACATAACTGCCAAGTGGAGACAGTTACTACCTGCAAGGTGGTGAGGGGAGCCAATCAAAATTAAGGTGGTTAAGGCTGGTCAAGCTGGCCGGGGGCTAT
>VMDO01021618.1:8518-35190 GCA_007922755.1 Pedetes capensis | reverse complement strand
ATTCATATATTGAAGCCGAATTCCTAAGATAGCCTGTAGCCATATCACTGTGGTATCTGATCCCATCAGATCTCAGAAGCTAAGCAGGGTGGGGCCTGGCTAGTACTTGGGTGGGAAATAGTACTTGGGGAACACCAGGTACTGTAGGCTTGAGAGAAGGACCTGGCAATCCACTCCCCCAAACAATCAACCATTGAAAGCCCTATGAATAAGATGGGCAAGGTGGTGCACGCCTGTAATCCCAGCAACTCGGGAGGCAGAGGCAGGAGGATCGCAAGTTCAAGATCAGAGGCAGTCTGTGTAATTTAGCGAGACCTGTTTCAAAAAGTGAAAAAATGGGCTGGGGGTGCAGCTTAGTGGTATTGCCCTTGCAAAGCATGCAAGTGCAAGGCCCTGGGTTCAATCAACCTCTGGTACCAGCGGGGAGGAAAAAAAGAAAAGAAAAGAAAAGCCTATGAATAGCATAGAAGCACTGACAATAGTGTTTAGGGTTGCTATGAGTTTGACATTGACTCAATGGCACCTAACAATAACAACAATCCTTAAGATGATGGGTTTAAGAGCTAAAGCCTTTGAAAGGTGATAGGAGGTCATACATGGGGGCTCCTTTCTCATAATTGGAATTGGTGGCCTTATGAATAAGGCTAAGGGAGTTGACTTGCCCTTTCTGCCATATGAGGACACATTGGAAGGGTCATGTAAGAGGAGAAAGCCCTCAACAGTCACTGAATCTACTGGTGACTTAATATTGGACTTTCCATCTCTATAGGCAATAAATTTATGTTATTTATTAGTTGTTTGATTGTCTTTTCTTTTTTGGGGGGGAGAAGGGACAGTGTCTCAAGGTAGCACTGGCTGACCTTGAATTTGTAATCCTCCTGCCTCAGGCTTTGGAGTGCTGGGATTGCAGGTGTGCATCACACCGTGCCGAGCCTAGTCTAAGATATTTTGTTATAGTAACCCCAGGAGGCTAAGTCAGTGTGGCACTAGTGATATGGTATGTAGAATCCACTTAGTCTTCCCTCACTAAGCTTATAGTTTAGGAGGGGACACAGAACTTAATCTAAATAATAATTATGAACTGTGAGAAGGACCATGAGGACAAATCACAGGGAACCATGAGAACATACAAGAAGTGCTGAAATATTTTCTGGGGTCATGACACCTTTCCTTGGGGGCTGGTGTCTTAGAGGAGCAATAAGAGATAATCAGACAATAAACCCAAGGTCCTTTCTAGTTTTTATATTCTTGATTCTAAAACTATTAAGGAGAAATCAATAATTTATCTCAAGAGTTGAAGCAGCTAGACTGGGTTAGCAATGAGAAAGTTGGTTTATTCTTGGTATGCACTTGTTCTTTCCTGTGCTGACAGAGTGAGTGTGAGTGTGCACATATCTGGAAGGGAGACCCTGGGGAGACTCAGTAGTCAACATTTATCACATTATATGGGTGAGAGAGCCAGTCACTTCTGTTCTCTGTCGGGGTGTAGCTAGAATGCCCACCAACCAAGTGGACAGTGGATGCCAACACCTCTTCTAGTCAGTGGATTTCTGGTAAGAGTCCCTGAAACATCCTTAGGTTGTGTTAAGTAGCTGCCAAAAGCATCGAGAACAAAGTGAGCATAAAGGAGACAGATTTTTGACATCAGACTCTAGAACAAGAAGTGAGGAACCCCTTCTGCCATACTCTGCCTTCCAGAGGCAAGGGACACTCTCTGTTCTAGTCTGTCTAGGCTGTGATGAGAAAACACTACTGGCTGGGTGGCTCATCACCAGGAGGGATTAATTTCTCTCACTTCTGTTATTGGTACATGGTGCTGGCCTTGCAGGGTTCTGGGCTGGGCTCTCTTCCAAGCTGCAGGGATGCCTTATCTTCTTATGGTATCCTTTGCATGGTGGAGAGCAGAGAGAATGTCTCGGGTCCTTCTCATAAGGGCACCAATCCCAGTCATAACGGCTGCACTCTTATTATCTGATCACCTCCCAGAGGCCCCTCCTCTTCGTACCATCACCTTAGGGGTTAGGATATCAACACAGGAATTTGAGGAGATTCAAGCATGGAGTCCATAACACTCACACTTCCTGACACCCTCCATGTGCTGGGCACCCCACGGGCATTGACTTATTTTATCCTGCAAGATGGATTACTAGCGCCATTTATTTTTTCATATGAGGAAAAGATGTTCATAGAGGTCTAGTTAATCAAGGTCTCATGGCTAGTCAGTGGCAATGCTGGGGTTTAGACCCTGTTCTCTCTGTTAAGCCCACCTTTCCCTGCCATAGCGTGCATGCATTGTCTAATCCTGCTCTCATATTTAGACTCTAAGAATAGCTGATACCCAGGCATCTTTCATTCTCCTCCATCCCACTCTTCTCCCAGTTACTCAGGCCAAAGGTGTTAAAATCATCCTTGAATTCTCTTTTTTCCTCATGCCCCATGTTTAGTCCATCATTAACAGATATAACAATCCATCATATAACAGATATAAAAGCAATAGCCATTTCCCTATACATGCTATAAATACTGTTCATTCACCAGTTATTACATGTCAAGGTACTTTGGTAAATGCTTTGCATTTATTATCTAATTTAATGCTCATAAAACCCTGTAAGATAGGTGCTGTGATAAGTCCCATTTTTCAGGGGAGCACACCAAGGTTCAGAGAAGCTCAGTCTCCTATGACTAGTATGTGGCAGAGCAAGGATTTGAATCCAGGAAGTTTGGATTCAGAGTCTATACTCTTAAATCCTTGTATTTTGTTTTTGTTATGTGAGGTTGGATCTGACTCATGGACACCCTAAGTGCAGCAGAATGAAGCACTACCCAGCACTGTGCCATGTACATGATCTTTTTATATTTGAGCCTATTGTTGCAGTCACTATGCTTCTTCTCATTTTGAGTCATGCCATATCAGCAAAAGGAGCTCCCAGGGCCTTTACTCCATTCCTGTTATTAAGGTGGACTTTACTTTGAAGAGCCCACTCTTCCCCAGTAGTCTTTTGAATGCCTTCCAGCCTGGGGGGCTCGTTTTCTGGCACTATGTTTAACAGTGCTTCTCTGCTATTCATAGGGTTTTCGATGGCTAAAGATTGTTTTGGGAGTGGGCTACCAGGTCCTTCTCCCTAGTTGGTCTTAGTCTGGAAGCTCATCTGAAATCTGTCCACCATGGGTAGCCCTGTTGGTACCTGAAATACTGGTGGCATAGCTTTCAGCATCACAGTAGCACACAAGCTCTGACAGCACGACAAGCTGACAGACACAGAGGGCCTTGCATTTTAGGTATGTCTAGTTGACCCTACTTCCAAAGCCTACCTGGAGTTCATTCTCTCTGACTCAATAGGTACTACCTTGTTCAAAACACCTTCATTTTGTGTCTAGGCTTCTGTGAGAGGCTGTTAAATTGTCTTTGTGCTTTGATGTTACAGTTCTCCAACAATTTCTTCTTCATAAAGAAATCAGACAGGGCTTTTAAATTGTAAATCAATTTCTGTCATTCCCTACAGAACTTTCTATACTCCTTATACTCCTGCATGGTCCACCATGTTTGGTGGCCTATCTATCTCTGACCTTACATCATGTCATACTTTCCCTCATTCACTAGCCTCCAACTCCACTGGCCTTCCCACATTCCTTGAATGCACCAATTCCTGCCATAGGGCCTTGGCACATGTTGGTATGCATTGGTTCCAGGCCTTTATGTAGTTTATACCCTGATTATTTTCAAGTCTTTGTCCAAATGTCATGTCTATGGGAAAGCTGTCTCTGATAACTTGTCTACTATAGGTAAAATGCTAAGATGGTCTCCATGATCTCTGCCCTATTGTAATGCCCTAGTGCACGTGAAACCTATGATTCAATGGGATATAATCCACATAACTAGGTTATGAATCACTTGACCTTTAGCTAACCCAAAAGAAGATTATCGTGGGTGAGCCTGACCTAATCAGGGCTGAAGAAGTAGTAGTAAACTTTCTCCTTCTGCCATTGGCAGCATAGCCTCTTTGAGTTCCACAGGCTCAAAGAAGCACATTTTGCCAGTAAAGTCCTGGAAGAAGCCTCCAAGCTTTGGGTGAAAGCTCATTTCTGGCTGACTCTTTGACCACAACCTTGTGAGACCTAAACAGGGGACCCAGCTAACCTGTGTCTTGGATTCTGCCCCATGGAATGTGAGATAACGAATTTATCTTGTTTTTGGCCACTTATTTTTGTAATTTATTATGAAGAAATACAAAATGAAGACACTGTCTAAACTAAAACCTCTCTCCATTCTCTATCCCTTTATCCTTCATTTTTCTTTATAGCATTTTCTGCTATCCACAATTCTCATGCAGTTTTTACTTGCTGAGCCTTACTGTCCCACTGGAATTGGATCTTTAAGAGGGCAGGGACTTTGGCTTGTTTACTAATGAGGTCCCAGATCCTTAGAGTAGCAGTGCATTCTGTACAGAAGATACTCAGTAAATATTTGTTGAATAAGCTTATAAATAAATGAATATGCTTCCTGTGTTTACCTAATTTTAAAAATGGTTCTTATAGGTGTACTTCATTTTGAGCAAATATGACATGTGGAATCTCAATTTATGTATAAAAAAGAGGTTAGTATTGATTTTTATTTTCTGAAAGAACATAAAATATGAAACAATTTACCCAAAATTCCACTTCGGTGCCATTTCTTTGGAGTATATGTATTGCATAAAGCAAGGTACACCTGGCTGTCCAACAGCCTCTTGCTGTCTCTTTTGACAAATGTTAGCGTATTTGAATGTCAAACATACAGTAGCAGAACAGAAGACAGGCAACCTTGACAACACGTACTTGTTAAAAGACATCTGAGTTAGCAAAGCATGTTGAATGGATGGAATATAGGCTGAAAGTGCTACCAACACAATCCAATTGCTGTCAATAGTAAATCTACTTAAAAAAATTTCAATGATGGCAGTGCTTAGAACAATTTAATGGATTCTTTAAAATTGTTATAATGGCAAATTGCTCTATGAATTAAAAATTCATAAGCAAATGAAACTGGAAAAAATGAACTTGCTAATAATCAGTACTCTCCCTCATTTGTTCATTTGTACTGCTTGATGACATACTGGCTGTGTTTTTTCAAGGGGGAAGTTTTAACATTTGAAACCACAAGAAATAGGAAACGCTTGGGGCTCTGAGAACAAGACGTTTCCCATTATGGTAGAGCCAAAGCTCGCTCTCCACGCAGGCTGTCTGCAGGTGCCTGTTGGTGTCATTGCTCTGGGTTTGGGGTGGAGGACTCCTCAGGGAGTCTTGATACTAGCCACCCATGATGTCCCCTTCCCCTCTGCAGTGCACAGCAATGCTGCAGAAGCGCAGGTTTGTATTGAAATCCCGAGCCGAGGCATTTCTCACAACACAGTCTGAGATCTTGGAGTCACTTCTGACTTCTGGGGCCACATCGCTTTTCCTGCAGCCATAAGGTTTTCTCCACACCTCCAGTAGGGGGTTGTTGGGATCTGACAGCAAAAGGTGGAGCTGGGACCAGAGAGCATCCTGGGAACACTGACTGTGAACCCTCATTTCCACTTCTGTAAAGCATTCCTGGTTCTTTTTGTCTGTGGAAAAAACACTTGGTAAAAGAACAAAGTGTCCTGTGAAGTTACCTGTAGGACAAAGAGTGATGCTTTACCTTGGCAAAGTCATCTGTGTAGATGAAAATCCCAACAGGCCCGATCTGCATTTCCCTTGGGACTCTGGATGTGGAGACAGGCTTCCTCTGTCAGCCTGCATCCCCCATACCTCCTGCTGTGATTTTTTTTTTAAAGATAGAGTTTCAGTTTATTCCTCAAAGGTTTGTGTGCTGGAAGCTTGGTCCCCAATATGGTACTGTTGGGATGCGATGGAACCTTTAAGAGGTGGACCTTAGTGCAAGGTAATAAGACCACTAGCTTCTCTCAGAAGAGATTAATGCTGATCTCCTGGAGTGACTTGCTCTTGCAAGAGCAGGTTTTCTTCCAGTCTTCTTTTTTGCCTTTCCTCTTAGACTGCAATTTTTGAGGATGAGAACAGTCCCTAATTCATCTTTATCTTCCAAAGTTTTAGTAAGTGAGAGTGCTCAACAATGTGAGTTAATTAATTATAATAAATGGTAATAAATGGTAATACCAAACATGAAGAGCTTACAATATATAAGGCTGTTCCCTGAGTGATTTATGTCTAATAACTCACATCAATCCTGTGAGGTAGGTGTAATTATTATTCTTATGTTTCAGGTAAGGAAACTAAGGACAGAAAGTTTCAGTAACTAGGTGCCCTGAGTCACATAGCTGACAGGTTTGTGACTCTAGAGTTCCTTCTCTAAATCACCCAGGCATCAATGATGATAGGGAGAGAGCAGGCAGAATAGGGTAAATCCAGAAGGTGAGCTCTGATTGTCAGCTTCATTTCACCCTGAACCTGATGCCAACGGAGGCATTGAGTACCATGAAAGCTGGTCTAAGGCAATCTGCTGGCTGCCCACCATGATCAAGCCCCACCTGACTTTCTAAGGAAGAAAATTCCATACAGGGAGGAGTGATGGGAAGCACCCCTGGTCTTTATTGCTCTCCTCTTGAAGATGTCCGCTATCCCTACAGTGCCAAGGTCCATTGTGAAGATTGGTCTTCTGCTTCCAGCCAGAAGACTTTTGTTGGATTCTTTTAAAGGGCATCATGAATATCGAAAAAGTTGTAGCACCAGTTCCTGAGAACAGCACTGGGGAAACATAGCCACCTTACAGTTGCTCTTGCCATAAGCCCAAGGAAGAAGGCAGACCCTTTTTGCCCCATACTTTAGTCCCCAAGGCATCCACTGCTTTTCCTTTGGAACAGAAGGAGCTATGGTCCTCATGAGAGTGGAGTTTTGTTGGGGAAAGTCAAGATACATGCACAAGGATGTCTGATCAAAGCAATGTTTATAATTGTACAGAACTAGAAATGATCCACATGTTTGTTAATGGGAATGGTTAAATAATGATGGTGTAAATCCTTGATCACTACTATGTACCCATGAAAGAAAAATAAATCAAATATCTAAGTATGAAACCCACCACATGTCTGTCAGCTTGTGCTGTGGGAGCTTGAGTGTTGCTGTGATGCTAAAAGCTATGCCACCAGAATTTCAGATACTAGTAGGACCACCCATAGTGGACAGATTTCAGCTGAGCTTTCAGACTAAGAGAGACTAGGAAGAAGGACCTGGCAGCCCACTCCTGAAAGAATTAGCCATTGAAACCCCTGTGAATAGCAGAGAAGCACTGAGAGATAGTGCTGGAAACTGAGCCCACAAGGCTGGAAAGTATTCAAAAAATGACTGAGGAAGAGTTGCCTCCTCAAAGTAGAATTGACCTTAATAATGGAAATGGAGTGAAGCCTCTGGGATCTCCTTTTGCTGATGTGGCATGACTCAAAATGAGAAGAAACATAGTAACTGCAACAATGAGCTCAAACATAAAAAGATGGTGTGCATGGCACAGTGTACTGTGGTGTTTCATTCTGTTATGTATAGGATTGCTATGAGTCTGATCTGACTTGATGGCACCTAACAAGAAGAAGAAGAATGAAAAAAAACCCTCATTTTGTGAAAAGTACAAGATTCTACTTTTAATCTAAAAAAGCACACATTTTTTACATAGTTCAAAGTTTTGAGGAATAATGAACAAACTAATACCAATAGTGACCTGTAATTACATGTGTATATATTTATGTATGTGTCCATGTGTGTGTTTTGGGTACTTATTATTAGTCATCTATGTTAGTCAGCTGCCATCACTCTAGCAGAAAAACCAACCCAAATAAATTTATCAGGGTAGAGATTAATTGGGAGCTCACAGTTAGAGCATCAGTCCATAATGGCAGCAGGGCAAGCATGGTGGCAGGGGTGACAGGGCTTGTGGTAGATGACCTCATGGCATGATGGATCAGGAGTGTGACAACCTCATGGCTTGGTAGACCAGGAACAGAGAAAGAGTGGACCTAAAGGTCTAGGATAAAAACCTCCAGAGGCCCACTCTCAGTGACTTACTTCCACTGAGCTAGACTTACCTCCCAAAGTTCCACAACTTCTCAGGACACCTTACTAGCTGGGAACCAAATGTTAAAGCATATAACCTCTGTGGGACACTTTATATTCAGACCATGATGCCTGCCCAGGGCTTACTCTCCCACTCTTACTTCCTAGCATTACTCTAACTTTATCTAGGTACCACCTCTCAAAGAAAGAATCCTATTCCCAGTTTTGGGATGAATCTTGAATAGTCAACACCAATCCTGGCAGTCCCTTTCCTTTTCTGGTTGTTGGTTACGAGCAAGCATGTGACTTGATCTTGGCCAATGAGATGTGGTGGGGATCAGCTGATGGGCATCTGGGAAAGATTTCCCTGTTCTTAGAAAATGGAGTTATGTGTTTTGCTGTAGTTGTCTTGTCTACGTGTGACACCTGGGATCACTGTGCCCATTTTGGAATCATGAAGAGAGCCAACCCAAGGACCAGATCCACACACTGAGGGAGGCAGGGAGGAAAAATGGAAAGAACCTGGGTTCTCACTGATGTGAGTTACTGAGTTAACTAACTCTGGAGCCACAATATTTAGTGACTTCATACTACATTAGAAAATCAGTGACTATTGTCTCCATCAGAAGTCACGTATGTTCTTTTCCTTTAGCCAAAGGCCTCCCAACTGTTATTAAGAGTCTGTGATTACAGGAGCAAAAAGGCTTTCACTTCTGAATCTATTTGTATTTTAACAAATGTGAGCTTGTGTGTAGATTTGAATTCTCTTTTTGTCATTTCCCATATTTTGTGAATAAAAAGTAGAATATGAAATTGAGTGTGAGTTACAGATAAGTCTTGTCCCCTCCCTTCACAACTGCACAGTAGGATTGGCCATGACTCTGGTGTCAGACAAACCTTGCCTCCCCTTTTTGGCTCTAAGGCATTGCCTAAATATCTGAGTGTCAGCCCTAAGAATGAAAATAATTACGGTCACTGTCTTCTAGATTGCTACGAAGATTAAATGTGACCAAGGGTGAAATCTTCCTGGCAACTCAGTAAAGTTATTCGTCTGCTCCTCAAACCTCCAACTTTAATTTTTCTCAGGACTTCTGTGCCCCAGAAAACTGGAGATGAGCAACAACAGCAAAGAAATCGGGAGTGGTAAAGAATGGAAGTGCAAGTGTCAGTCTGACCAAAATGGCCCAAGTGATGACTTGAGAAGTACATCTGATTTAGAATGACAGCTGAAGGGCATCTGGTAATGTCCAGAGGGCCCAAAACATGCCCCTAAATGCCTGGCAGTTACACAGCTTCCTGGAGCTGCAGACAAGGAGAAGCCATGCCCGGATACCGCTGGTGCATCTTTAGGCTGCTGCAGGAGAGCGTAGGAACTGAGCGTCTGCTTTTCACAATCTTCACATAGATCAGCTTCAGCTAAGCATGTGGCCTCCACCCACCTTCGCAATCGGTGCCTTGCACGAGTTCCGCGGCAGCAAATCCCCCACAGCTCCTGGGGCCTCTGCTTAGAGGGCTATAAAACACTATTACTCTCAGCAAGCCCTGGTCATCAGTAATAATGAGACGGCTTTGAAACTGCCACTCTGAAACCCTAAACCAGGCACAGGCCCGCACAATGGGCTAAGCACTTGGGAGAGGTTGGCCAAGGTTCGCACTAGCCTGGGTTTGGAGAGAGCTTTCTCAGCCTGCGTTTCTTTAGGGCCTGAATCTGTTTCAGCAGATGCTGGTCTGGGTGGAAGTGAATGGGCTGATTTACTGGGCTTGGGCAGAAAACAGGCAAAGCCTGGGCTGCAGGAGTTTTTACTTTGAGGTTTTGGGGGAAGGATTGAAGCCGGAGTTTCATCTTTGGAGAGAATTCTGGCCCTCTCTCTCCAACCACATCCCCATAAGCCTCATATAATTCTCTCCCCCACACCCCAGCCTTTCAGGATACAGGGTGTGAGTGAAGGGAACTATCACGAACACATTGGCTTTGCAATAATTTGGGCGGGGAACCTCAGAAGGGAAGGCTTTTGTTTTAATAGGATTGTTAAAGTCAGGCTCATGATGGCCCAGCTCAGTACTTCTTACTTTGAAAAATATGTGACAAAGAAGGTCTGGGCTGCCACAGCCAGTTGGCATCAAGAAAGACCTTGTCCACCGCTGACCTCTGGGTCTGGCAGGAGGATAAAGGCTTAGGGTGGTCCCACCAGTATACTCTGCAGAAAGGGGACTATGGTGTCCCTTTTATACCACATCTCAGGGATTTTTGTAGAAAATACTTTCATAAACAAAGTGCTCAGTGGGGAGCAGCACATTCAAATGGGGAGGCTGTGGAGTGGTTTGTGAAGGGGCTATTTTCACAGGTGTGGGCCAACTGAGGGAAATCCAAAAGAGTGTCAAAGAAGCACCCCAAAATAGCAGAGAATCTGGAGGTCTGAAGGGGCAGGGTAAGAGAGGAGCAATGACTGAACTGGGAGTGACCATGGTTGTGAGCAGGTGGCCTGAGAAGCTGAGGCCTTTGGGAGAATCAGCCATGGCCGCCCATGGGCATGAATGCCCCGCTTGCCTCTCCTCCTACATCCTCATCCACCACTGCATCGTGGCTGAGCCCAGTCAGAGCCCAAAGGCAGAGAGAACATAGAGGGATGGCCTATAAACTTCCCATTCCCTGGTACAAAGCAGGCATGAAGGTGTCACCAAACACAGCTCTGCAATATGATCACCTGGTAAGGGTTGGTAGCAAGTCCAGTTTTCTGGGCTGCCCTGGAGGATTTCAATTCAAGGATCCTGGATGGGTTCACAGAAGCTGCTGCTTTCCAAATCTCTCTGTTGCTTGGCCAGAGTGGATAACTTTCTTACACCATTGTGATGTTCTTGTGGGTTAGGTGTTATCATTTGGGTCTCAGTTCACGTTGTTCACTGATTCCTGCCATCATGCTCAGAGCTGACAATGAAGTTTATTCATCTATTTATTTTATGAATATTTGCTGAGTGCTTACTTTGTGCCAGGTGCTGGGGATCCAGGAGGGAGTTTAAAAAAAAAATCCTTTCCCTAAATAGGCTTCTCAGTGTCTCTCTCACTTCTGTGGAAAATTCTATATCCTTCTGGAGCAAGAAGGAAATATTTTTGGAGACATATCCTGGTATTACCAGAGGTCTTTGAACATGTTACATTTTTCTTTTTAAAGACAGAGTCTTGCTCTGTAGCCCAAGCTGGCCCTGGACTCATGATGTTCCTTCCTCAGTTGGGATTACATATGTGTACCACCATGCCATCCTTGAACATGTTACTTAATGTCTCTCTGCTTTAACTACTTTGTTTGCAAAGTGGCCCTAATCTGCCAGAGTTATAAGGAGCATTGAGTGAGATAAGATGTGGAAACCTTGGTCCAGAGCCTTGCACAGCATAAGCATTTATGATATGCATTGTTATCATCATAAATGTTACCGTCATTATGTTTTAGCAGGACTTTGTCAACCATCTCCCTCATCCTCTGACTCCAAAACAACAGATAACCAAGGAAATGTAGGCTCTAGGACTCTACTTTCTCCATTTAAAAACATTTCTTTCAGAAATCCTGGCCAAGTCCGTAAAGTGATGGAATTTATGCTATTAATACCTAGTGGCCACTCTATTCATATGTTAGCTTAATATATTTTTATATAATTTTTAAGATACAAAGGATGTTCATTGGGATGCAAAAATTTGGAAGTGGCTTGTCTTGTTAAGTTGCACAGGCTGCCTCTGGCCACAAACTTGCAAACTTTCTGCCTTGGCCTCCCAAGTAGCTGGGATTACAGGTGTGCATCACAGCACCTGGCAAGAATAGTAATGTTAAGAGTAAAAAAACAGGACTGGGTGGGGGGGAAATGGAATGAACTGCAATTATTACCATGGAGGGGAGATGGCTAGGGAATGGGGGGCCACCCTCTGAGATGAAAAGATAATTAGGAGAGAATGGCGAGGCTGCTCCTTTGGAAAAGACAAGTGGGACTTGGAGCACCTGTCAGCAGGGATTCCAGCTCTGCCTTAGAGACCATATCCCATTGTTGTTGTTGTTGTTAGGTGTCGTCCAGTTGGGTCTGACTCATAGTGATCCTGTGTACAGCAGAAGGAAACACTCCCTGCTTCTGTGCCAGGCACACGATCTTATTTATGTTTGAGCCCATTGTTGCAGATACTGTGTCAATCCATCTAGTGGAAAACCATGCCCCCTAGAGATGGTTATGTGCTCCAGAGTAGGTTGTGACATTCTTTACTGGCTCAAAAGTGTCAAGGATTTGCATGGCATTCTCTTAAGACTTCCCTTGACAGGATCATATATGAATAGGCCAAGAAGCAGCTTTAGGCTATTAGGGGAGACAGGTAGGACAGGGGGAGAAACTTCGTGACCTCTGGGGCCTCTAGTCTCCTCACATGTAAGGGAGAGATTTTGGACCAGGCTCCAGGGATTTTGCAAGTCCTCAGGTCCATGTGAAGTTCCCATTCACTGAGGATATTTGTGGGGTGCCCCGTGTGGTGAATGTCTTACAGCTGGCCCATGTCCTCAAATACTGAATTCCACTTCACTGTTGAAGAACATTTACTACTGGTCAGTTGAAAATTCACCACACCCACATATAGAAATTATGTATAGCTGTAGACATTTTGGGAGCTCAAAAAGATTCCACACTGCAGTATTTCTCAGGGTTTTCTACTTCAGGGTAAATGAAGAAGGACAAGAGGAAGATGGATTATCATCTTTTGAGGGCCTTCTGTAGGTTGGGTGCTTAACTTAGGTGGCAGGATGGCTCTCTTCTTTAAGCACACAAGGCTTGGATGCCTGTGAAAGACGTGCTTTTGTTGGTAAAGCACTGTGTAGAAGCAGCACTGTGGGTTGGGGCAGGTAAAAGCCCTGTTTACCTGGCAGGACCGCTCAGTGAGGCCCTCCACCCTCCGTTTCCCATCTTGCCCAGCGTTCTACTTGCCCAAATCATCCAGGAGGAAACTGGATCGCTCTGAAGGATGGCACACAGGAGAAGATGAAGAATCCTGGGGAAGGGAAGAAAAAGGGAGGGAAAGCCTGCAAGGCTGAGACAGAGGCTAAGACAAGAAGAGGTGCCCAATATGGAAGTGGCTCCTTGGCTCGCCTCCAAGGCTTTCTTTGAGGCCTCTCTGATGTTGAAAGCTAAAAACCTCAATTAAAGACCAATTGGGGAAAGCAAAGCTAGCATGTTTGAGTGTGGAAATTCTAAATGCTTACTCTCTTAGTGGTGTCTGTAGTATTTGGAATGTCCAGTCAGACCGACAGTAAAATATTTTTTAAGAAGCCTTCTACTATACTGGGAGTCCGCAAGCTTTTTTTCTGTAAAGACCCAGGTAGCAAATATTTCAGGCTTTGCAGCCAGTTTGAACTGTTCATCTCTGCTGTCGTAAGTGACCAGATGGGCGTGGCTATCTTCCAATAAAACTTAGCTATCAAAAGCAGGCAGCTTTCTGGATTGGGCCATAGATAACCATCGCATCCTAGATCCAGGTGTCTCAGTGTGCATACTGATCACTTGGGGATCTTGTTAAAATGTAGTTCCTGATTCAGTAAGTCTGGGCTGGGGCCTGAGATTCTGCATTGTGAACCCTCTCTGAGGTGCTGCTGGTCCAGAGACTATACTTTGAGAAGCAATGATTTAGGAGCCTCTAACTGCAGTGGGGCTGGGATTTAGCTCAGTTGGTAGAGCGCTGCTCTGCAGTCTCTGAGGTCCTGAGTTCTATTCCCAGCACCTAAAAATGGGAGAAGGACGCGGCAACCCTCTCCCAAGGCAATCCCGAAACAGTCAGCCATTGAAAACCCTATAAGGGTCGCTATGAGTCGGACTCGACTCAACGGCACCTAACAACAACAACAACAACAACTGCAGTGGCCACCGAACCCAGAGGGAGTAGGAGTGAGTGAGGTGGCTAGTAGGAGTATGTGGCTTAGTGGGGGCAGTGAACTTGCCCACCTGGAGGAAGTATGCCCTTGCTCTTGGCCAGTCCTGCTGCCTATTGCTGTGTGGGAATCCTGTCCTATGTGCCCAAATATTCTGATCCATTTAGAGGAACTGGAAACCCAAGTATCTATGAGACCTTCTAATGATTTCTTTAAAATGTTGCTTCAAAAGTTTTTAAATCCCTGAGCAAGCCAAATAAAACACTTATGTGGAATGGCTCCTCACCACAGTCTGCCAGCTGGCACCTCTGGTTCTAGACCCTTGACCAGCTGGACTACACTGAGCCTCCTTTTCTGAGAGGAGTGTGGAGCTGGGGTTATGCACACAGCTTCTCTCCAGCCCAAGGCAGGGAAAAGAAGGGATGATATTAATCTTATGCATGAGATTGGTAAACCCTGGAGAAGCCTGGCAATAGGGCTGCAACTCACGATTATGATGGTGTAACTATCAAAAAACACACCCTTCAGGCAGATGAATTGTAAAAATGCAGATGTTCTAGACAGGCTGATTACACAAAGCTCTCCACTACCAATCCTTTATTTTTTTGCAGAGCAGAAACTCCACACCTGTAGCAGGTGACTGGGAAGCAACTTTTCCATGCCCCTGGGCTAATAAACAAGAGGCTGGGGATTTGAATCCAGATCTTACTCCAAATTCCTCGCGCTTCCCACGACCACCCACTGACTATTCTTTGCTGCATACTTGAAACAGAAAAAGTGCAACTTGTCATCTTCCCGTAAGTCCAGAGTAAGCCACATTTGTAAGACACAGGCACAGACCATGTGATATTTTTATCTGAAATATTTACAGGCGGAAAGGATTAAAGCAAGTGATGGACTATTGAAGGTTAATGCCATCTTTTAATATGGAAAAACTACTCTCTCCACAAGAAATATACTTGTGGGATAATCTTGAGATATGTGTGTGCGTGCTCAAAATGTCAGCCAGCGTTTCATTAATTTCAGCCTCCCCCTAGAACACTACGTTATGGTTCTGAGGCTGCGTGTTAGCATGCTGACACAGGTGAGACCCACTGCGCCTGGCCCTCGGGGTGAATTTATGGTATGATGTGTGAGGAATCCATCATGCAATTTGGCCCATGCCCCCAGGTTCTTAATCAGAGACGGGAGATGCAAGACAAATGTTGCCTGCATGGCTTTGGGTGCTGTGGCTCAGCTTCCAGCTCTGAGCCATCAGGATAAACGCTCCCTCCAGGCTGGCCACTTACTAAGATGACTTAACACCCTGGCTCCGGAGCACGGAGCACGGAGGAATGCTTTGCTTTCAGCAACTCCTGAGCTGCTAGTTAACAATCCCCTAGGCTGAAGAATTGTGTCGTGGAGTTTTTCCGGCAAGCAGAGGCCTCTGTGAAGGCGTCTAAGGCACAGTCTCATTTATTTTGGCCTAGGTGTGAAAATCATGCTCACAATGTGCCACAGCCAGAATCCGAAGTTTATGAGCCTCACAAGTCTGTCATGGGCATGTTCAGGGTGCTTCCTGCTCCAAGTGGAGCACAAGATTGAGGCAACCACCAGCGGCAGCTGGCCGTGGGTTCTTCACCCAGCTCCTCCAGTTTCACGCTGAGTAACCTGTGGGAATTATACAAGCCTTACTTTCTTCATCTGTAATGATGGGCCAGTGATAGAAATTCCCACTTTGCAACACCGTTGGGAAGATTACAGCCCCTCTGCAGACAGTAGCCAGGGGCATATTCGGCACTCTGTAAACAGCTGCTGGGTTGTGTCCCCTGTCTGTGGGCTTCTCTTCCTGTGGTTTTGCATCCCCGTGGTGTCCTGCCTAAAAGAACCAGCTCTGTGGCAGCTGGAGCCAGGTTTGAGTTTCTGCTATTCCATTTACCAGCTGTGCATCTTGGATAAATTATTTGATCCAGTGAATAATCTTGTCTTCTCAGCAGTGAGATGGAGGTATTAGGACTTGTTTTGGAGAGCTGTGGTTAAGACTGAATGGGTGCTTATATGTAAAATGCTTATATTACAGTGCCTGGCATATAGGAAGCACCCAATAAATATTAAGCAGGATGTGCCCTCTGGAATCTGTGAAGATTCTAGCGGCATATGGAAGAGGGTATTTTTTTGTCCCTTCTCCACAATATATTGAAGAAATCTAGAAAGTATGACTTTAATACCTTTTATTTTTAAACTGAGATCATGCCAAATGCATACTTATTTACATTTACTGGAAAAATAACTTTCTAGGATGCAAAAGGTATTAAAACGCCATCAACTGCAGCCAGCTCTCTCCTTGCTGAAACACGTGCCTGGGCCCAGTGTTGGAGTAAAGCATGAATCCAAGTCAAAGTTACTATGTATTGAGCAGCTATAAAGTGTTGAGTGTGGAACTGGATGCTGGGTGAACGCTCAGTCCAGGGACCCTACGAAGCTCCTTTTATTAGACACATCTGTGTAGGAGGAGCCCAAGGCTCAGAGAACATGAGTAACAAGGATGTCAGAGTGGAGAAGTGATAGAGCCGGGACTTGAGCAGTCTGACTCCATAGTAATCACCTTCTTAGCTGTCCCAAGACCCTGGGTAAGGCAGGTATTCATGTCTCTTTCGCAGAGGAGGAAACTAAGGCTCAGAGAGGGAGAGTAACTGGCTTATGCTGCACAGCTGGGGAAAGATCTGGAACTCACCCCCTTTAATCACACTGGTCTTACCCCTTACTCAGAAACCAGATGGCTTCCCATATGAGCAGAACTTGCTCACGGACATAGGTGGGGTGGTAGAGGACAGCGACATTTATTTAAGGGTCCCTTGGAGAAGTTACCTTTTCCCATTATTGCTCTTCAGCTGGCAACCACAGGTATCTTCAGCAGGGACTCAGAGGCCAGCGGGGAGGCTGGTGTCATTGCAGAGCTCCCTGTGATGCCGAGGCAGCTAGTCTGGGTGTGTGAGTACATATTTCTCACTATAAAGCAAACAACCCGACTGGCAGAGCACTGTAGGGAAAATGACATCACTGCAGAATTTTAGGGCTAATCATTTAGCTGGATTAGCCCCAAAGTGCTGTGCCTAAAATCAGCATCCCTGCCTCTTTATGTACTCCAGATGAAACACATTAGCAGAAATATGGCAAGGGACACTCACAATACACGGTTCTACACTCTCAGCAGTTTTTGCAAATCTGCAATTAGTCTAAAGGGCCTGGGTAAATTAGGCCTCTTGATAAATGAAGCACCTAGACAGGCCTCAGATTTATTGGATCCTGCTGTCTCGCTGTCCAGAGCCTTTGTCAGCCCCACTGCATAGCAGGGACTGTGCAGGGGAACAGAAAGGGAGCCACTTTGGGCTCAGCATTGCCCCCAGATCTTTGAAAAGCTTGTGCTTGAGGCTGCCGCTTCTTTGGCCTCACAAGTGTCCGTCAAGAGCGTGGTAGGTGAAGTGGGCAGCCTTTGCCAGGAAGTTGGCCAGGGAGACAGGAGGGGCCACGCCACACTGAAGACAGAAGGTGAGAAGGGGAAGAGGTCTGGTCTGCGTGAGACTTGCTTTTGTTATATCGGAGAGGGGCCTGTGGGCTCCAACAACTCTTTGCGCAAACCACTCTGGGTCTCCCCAGCCTCTTGCTGTTGCCCAGGATCGGTGATGGGTATGGATGGATGGTACCACAGCCTCCCCTCCCCATGCTCCACGTCTGAGTCCTGGTTCTTAACTCATTGCTTTCCCAAATGCAATGTCCACATGCCTCAAGTCATAAATCTCACGGGTGTTTTGACCACACAGGGAGGTTGCATAGATTCTAGGAAGGCACTCTCCCCCAAAGTTGGGTGGTGGCATTTGTAGCGCCCTGTAGTGCAGACATCCAGGGGCCAGAAGGCTGTCAGCTGCTGTGGTCTTGATGAAGGGGACCCATGGGCCAGGGCAGCATGGGCCTATTATTCTGATTTGTGTCTCTCGATCGTGGGGAGTGGTTCACAGCCGTATCGGGGGGACACCTGCTAACTTTGCTGCTGTTGCTGCGCTGCTGTGGTCAGCTGAACCAGGCCGATGGAGGGGGCTGGCAGATGTGCAGACATTTTTGGGGTTTTGCAGTATTTCCTTTCTGGATTCATAAATTATGCAGATGTTGGGGTGGTAGGTACATAGTCTGAATTTTTAAATTTAAACAGTAATAAAATAACACAGTAAAGAATTTGAAAGTGAGGTCCCTGTACATGTTTGTCTGTCTGTCTCTCCATCTAACTCTGTCCTTAGTTCACAATTTCAAGTTCTCTGTCACTCTTTTACCCCACCTTAGTCAATTGGCAGGGTGTTATCTGGCCCTCTGGTACTGTCCCCCCAACCATGGACTATGCCATTCAGCTCTTGGCTGCTTGGGTAGCTGGATCCACAGATTTGTTGGGAGTCAGGAGCACCCCAGGCTGTGAGATTTGCCCAGAAGCAGCAAGAACAGCCTGGCTGCTGCCTGCCTTTGGCCTGCTGTGATTCAGTGTCTCTGGTCTGCTGATCAGTTGGGCGATTCTCTTGTCAGCCCACATTGATTTTCCTGTAGATTACATTACCTCCAATCACAAAAGAAATTGTGCTCCTCTCCTGGAGTGTCAGGGCAGAATGAATAGCAAACATTTTCCCACAGGCAGCTCAGCTTTCCCATCAAAGGCCACTTGAGCAGGCTGGGCACTGTCCTTGCTCCTTCACCCTCAAACCTTTCCTCTCTGCTCAGTGGACAAGTCGCCAGGCTGAGGTGGGCATCAGATCCAATTCAGAGACTACAGGATATTCAATTATACCTCAGAGAGATCCTTTGGTGTCTTAAGACCTTCTAAATTATGGAATTAAGATGGTTTAGGAGAGGGGGAAGAGAGCTGGTGACACCAGATGTGTTAGGAATTTAGAATGTGCTCTCTCAGATATTAAAAAGACCCTTTGAATAGCATCAAAGAGATTGAGCAATTTTTATTCCTTTTAAAAGTTTCTTTAAGTACTGATTGGGGTCTCTGGCTGGTGTGTGAGTGGTGTGCATGTGAATGTGTGTGTGTGTGTGTGTGTGTGTGAGAGAGAGAGAGAGAGAGAGAGAGAACATGCATGTGTGTGAGGGTTGAATCACAGGGCTTCTCTTTCTAGGCTTGGTTGGCTCCAGATCGACCTTCTACAACCCTGGTGTGCAGGGAGAGCCTCACTCATGTGGGCAGCTTTGGCACAGACTCCTGGCCCTGTGGATGAAGAGAGGTGTCAGCATTTTTCGAATAACGAGCTAGCAGCAGAAGGTGGACGCCAATCTCCAAAGTGGGCTTTGTGGGAGTGAGAAGTTAGTGTCTGGACAGTCAACTGGCCCCTCGAGGCTGGGCAAGGACCACCCACAAGACTCTCGACAAGTAAGAGCCGATCTCCTCTCTAGAGGAACCCGAGTAGTCATGTAAATATCAATCTCCATCCGGTTCACCCCAGGTTTCTGTGATCCCAAATGAGGATAATGAAACAATCATGCCGAAAGTTTCAGTTGATAATTAGCCAATATTTCTTGAGTAACTACCATGTGCCAGGCACTGGAAAAGTAGTCTCTTCTCTATCTACCCTTCTGTTTGCCTAAATTTAATCCTCACAATGAGAAGAAAAGTGCTGTCCCTGTTTAACGGATCTGGGAACAGAGCTTAATGAGTATGTGTGACTTGCCAAGGTGTTATGAGTTGGATTATGTCTCCTCCAAATCATCTTGAGAGCTTAATCTTCACTACCTGTGAATATCTCCCATGTGTCTGTCAGCTTGTCATGCTGTGGGGGTTTGTGTGTTGCTACAATGCCAAAAGCTATGCCACCACTATTTCAGATTCCACCAGGGCCACCCATGGTGGACAGGATTCAGCTGAGCTTCCAGACTAAGGCAGACTAGGGAGAAGGCCCCAGCAGCCCACTCCTAAAACAAGTAGCCATTGAAAACCCTATGAATAGCAGAGAAGCACTGTCAAATATGGTGATGGAAAATGAACCACCCATGCTGAAAGGTATTCGAGAAATGACTTGGGAAGAGTTGCTTCCTCAAAGAAGAGTTGACCTTACTGACAGGAATGGAGTAAAGCACCTGGGACCTCCATTTGCTGATGTGGCATGACTCAAAATGAGAAGAAATACAGTGTCTGCAACAGTGGGCTCAAACCTAAAAAGATCGTGTGCATGGCAGAGTATTGGATAGTATTTCACTGTATTTTACATAGAGTTGCTATGAGTCAGACCTGACTTGACAACACCTAACCACAACAACAACCTGTGAATATGTGCTTATATGGGAAAAGGGTCATTGTGGATAGTCAAGTTAAGAGGACATCATTAGGATGGGTCCTAATCCAATATTACTGGTGTCCTTAAAAAGCAGAGAAATTTGGACATGGAAAGAAGACCATGTGAAGATAGTGAGAAAAGCACCACTGCAAACCAAGGAATGCCAAGCATTGCTAGTAAATCACTAGCAGCCAGGAGAGGGGCTAAGTGGGAACACATCCTTCCCTTCATAGCCCTCAGAATGACCCACCTGGCCAACAACTCAAACTCAAGAATTCTAGCTTCTGGAGCTATAAGACAATGCGAGTGTTTTCAAGCCACTTACTTTGTGATACTTTGCTATGGAGCCCAGGAAATGTGTGTGCAAGGCCACACAGCCAGTGTACCGTAGAGGCTGTGGGTGTGCATTTGGCAATACCCACCCCATAGTCATGTAGCACGGGCTGCCCTCTGCTTTTGTCCTTGAATAAGAGCATAGCCAACAGCTGGACTTGCTCAAGTGGGGTTTTGGTCTTTTGGAGTTGATATATTGGAATGGTTTGGTGGCTGGGGCCAAAGGGAGATTCATTATGAATCTAGTGCCTTACGTGTACTAAGAAACCTAGAAATTGCCTATTTGATCAAGTGAAGGAATGTAAAGTGGTTGTATCTTTTGAACTTTCTAGAAACCTATTCAGATAAAATAATAAATGTGGATAATGTTTACACAGAATTATCTATCACATTACTATTTAAGGCACAAGAGCAGGTATGAAATGTCATACTTCTTCATTTTTCAAAGTGAAATGAAGTCTGGTTGAAGCCAATCATATCCAAGTGTGTTGAGAAGCATTTTCAGGTCACCTACCATAGGCTGTTTTTTTGGGCTGGAGTTTAGCTTAGTTAGTAGAGTGCCGCTCTGCACTCTCTGAGGCCCTGGATTCCATCCTTAGCACAGCGAAAATAGGAGAAAGTCATGGCATCCCACTCCCAAAACAATCCTAAAAGCATCCAGCCATTGAAAACCCTATGAGAATTGCTATGAGTTGGACCTGATTTCACAGCAAGTAACAACAACAGGCAGTTTTTGAGGCATTGGCAGCAACTCCCCACACCCAGCCAACTATGCATGAAGCATGACCCTGTGCGAGGCCAGTCAGGCCATTCGGCTCAGATGGGGTTAAATTTCTATCACAACTGGAAGTTCAACTTGTATTTCTCTTCCCAGTCTCTGGGAGCTGTTATCTAGGGAGGGGCCAGACTCTCTCACTCCTGCAGCCCACAGGCTTCAGTTCCCTCCTTGGACAATGCAGCTTACAGGTGTTAACACCCTCCACCTGTGAAACCCAAAGCCCTCTGGGCCATGCTTACCTCTCTAAAGGAGAAAAGAGAGCCCTTAGATAAATATTGTTTTTTTCTCTCCAGGTATAGTGCAGCAGATATTGGAGAAGACATGTTTTATCTTTCTCTCATGTGACCACAGAAGCGAAATTAAGAATAGAGAAGAAAACAATGCTTAATTTTAAAATAACCATTCTGAAACACCTACAATGACAACAGCTAAATGCCTAATAACAAACTGATGACATTGATTACAATCTATACACACACGAGACACAGACTTTAAATTTTTAGTTAGCAATATAGGAGAAAAGGTTGAAGTTGCAATGTGAAGTGAAAAAAAATAGGATATTGTATTCATTTCTGTTGCTGCATAACAAATTCTTAAAAGGGTAGCTGTTTACAACAATACTGGTTTACTATCTCACAGTTCTGTAGGTCAGAAATTCCAGCAGGTTCGGCCTGGTTCTCTGCTCTGGGTCCTGCAAGACCAAAATTAATGTGTGGGTCAGGCTGTGTTCTCTTTGAGAGCCAGGGGATTCTTTCAAGCTCACTGAGATTTTTGGCAGAATTCAATTCCTTGTGGTAGATGCTCACCAGGGTTGCTCTCAGAGCCTGCAAGCTTCCAGCATCCCTTGTGGGATGGTCCTCTCTATCTCCAAAGCCACCATAGAGACACTCCCTTGCTCCCAGTGCCTCCTGTGCTTTAGGTCCCTGTCCTTGGGAAAGTCCCAGACCCTTTGAAGGCTCATTTAATTCTGCTGGACCTACCCAGGATGATCCCTCTCTCTTAGTGAGCTGTGCCTCACACTATCACTAAGTCATGGAGGTGACATTCCGGTACACCCACAGGCCCACCTGCCCATATTAAGAGGGCATTGGGGGTGACCTGAGAATGCTCTATAATACAGATATATCAAGATTATACTGCAAGATTTCAGCTACATAGCATGAAGTAAAACACTGATGTGATGTAAACCTGAACATGACGAAGGTCTTTTGTGGGTAAGAGTATGTTGTTATCATTTTTCGGTGCCATGGAGTTGGGTCTCATTTATGGTGACCCTATATACAACAGAACAAAACACTACCCAAAACTGAAACTGTGCCATGCCCAGCACTACTGCCAATGCTTCTCTGCTATTCATAGGGGTTTTGGTGGCTGATTATTTCAGGAGTGGGTTGCCAGGTCCTTCTCCCAAGGGGTAAGAATATGGATGACTTCCATTTTCATCTTTATACCTTTCTTTATTTTCCAATGAGAACATACTACTTTTTTTTTTTTTTTTTTTTTTTTTTTTTTTTTTTTTTTTTTTTTTTTTTTTTTTTTTTTTTTTTTTGTGGTACTTGGAAGTTGTCCCAGGGCCTTGCATATACTTTGCAAGTGCTCTACCACTGAGCTACAGCCCCAGCCCATTTTTTAAAAAGTTATTTTTTGTTTGTTTGTTTTCAAAAATTTCAGACAGGGTCTTGCTAAGGTCTGCAGGTTGCCTCTGACCTTGAGCTTGTGATCCTCCTGCCTCCACCTCCTGAATCATTGGGATTATAGACATGGGCCACTGCACCCAGCAGAATATTACTTTCATAAACAAAGAAATCCCCCATGTTAGATAAAGAATTGGGCCTGAAGCCAGGATAGTGAGATATGACTAACAGGCATTTGCTCTGTGGAATTAAGTATGTGTGACTCAGTGTTTTGTTCATCATTTTTTTTCATTCATTCATTCCTTAGCCTTGGGCTGGAAGTACAGGTAGCCTCCAGGGCTGTGTAGTAATGGAGACCCTCTCCCTGGAACAGCTTCATACTTTTTGGCAAAAAGATTACAGAAGGCAAGTGGCATTTATATTTGTTATCATCCTTGGGAAAACTATTGAAAGCAAGTTATTCAAACTGCCTGAGAAATACTTTGCGATTTCTATTTTCCCATCGCTACCCAGATAGCTTGATAATGTTGAAGATTTTAAAAAAATTTCCCATTGTCTCTGTGAGCAGAAAATACCAGCTTTTCATAAATAACCGAAATGAAGCAACAGAACTCTTGGCTCAAATTCACTTTTCAGCCTGACATGTCAAAAGGAGCCTGAAGCCAAAACTCTCTCCCAAAACAGAAGTGTGGCCCTGGGGGACCCAGCAACACAAATGATGCAGAAACCCTTATGGTAGGAACTCCCTCCACTACCATTAGAAAGAGGAATTGCTCGAGGAGGGAAATGTCAGCATGTGGCAAAGTCATCTGGGGCACATTGGCCATCTTGGAGCACCTTGTGTTGGTAAGAGTCTTGGGGATTAAGTAAGAAATGAAGAATGTTAAGAAAATGATGTTGTGCAGAAACACCAAGCAAGGCTTCCCTAGACCAGAGAGTGAGGAAGGCGTGATTTGCCTGTAGGCTTCCCCCCTCTCTTCCCCCTCTTTCATGCTCCTTCCCTTCTCTGGTGCCTACTCGTGCCTAGTGCCCATTCTGGATCCCACTCACTCCCAGTTAATGGAGAGCATTAGGGGTTGGTTTTGATGTGGATACTCCCAGAAGTGTTTGTCTTTTAGTAAGCAATTGTAAAAGGTAGAAACAACTTGAAGATAGCAAAGAATAGTTTGCTAATAGTGGATGAGTGACTAATGAGGTATTTTTGCTTGAGGGCCCTATCCAATGCCCCCAAATTGTCTCCTTCCAACTTTTTGTACAACTGCTACATATTTTCTTGTATAGTGTTTCCCTGGCTCAGGATTGGGCCACAAGGATTCTAGTCTGGCAGCCTTAAATAGGTATGCATAGCGGGAAGGGTACATCAAGATACACAAGAAGCAGTGTTCTGAAATGGCAACCAGAATGTCTTTCATATTTAAATGTCATGACATAACCTGCTGGAATACACAGGGGATAATAATCCCCTAGCATGTTGCCTCAGGCTCCCATGATTCACTCCTACTAAGCCTCAGGTTTTAGACTGAAAGAGAAAATGATACTGGGCTTTTCCCATCTGCAGAAGCAAGAAAACAGAAGGGGTCCTTGGGGGAGGCTCTCCAGGCATCCCTGGAGAAAGGGAAGAGGCTCTTTCTCTGAAATTGGTGTATATTCCAGCAAAGTTGAAATCTTGTCAGTTTTGTTGTTGTTGTTGTTGTTAGGTGCCCTTGAGTAGGTATCCAACTCACAGCGACCCTACGTACAACAGGCAAAACAATATTGTCAGTGTTTTCCTGCTATTCATAAGGTTTTCAATGGCTGATTGATTTTTGGGAGTGGGCTGCTGGGTCCTTCTCCCAAGCCTACAGTATCTAGGGCTCCCAGGTGGTCTCCTGTCCAAGCACTAACCTCGCCTGACCCTGCTTAGCTTATGAGATCTGATGGGATGGGACGCCACAGTGCTACAGCTGTAGGCAGCTGTCAGTTTTAGGTTTTTTAAATTATATTTTGAATTTAGGAATTATTTTATACACACCAACTTACAAAATGAAGCATTAAAAAAATGGATACCCATGAAACTACCACCCAAGTAGAGATATAGAACATTACCACCTTCCACCCTCTCCCAGGTGCGCTTCCTCATGGGTGGCCTTTTCTTCCACTGAACACATGGCAAAGAGCCACTCTCACTGCTGCTTTTGTTCTTTCAACAATATTCCTTACTCCTGTTTTTAAAATCATGGTTTTACCACATATTTGCTAACCACATACTACTTGTTATTGTTGTTGTTTGGTGCCGTTGAGTCATGTCCGACTTATAGTGGTGCTTATAGGGTTTTCAGTGGTTGATTGTTTCAGGATTGCCTTGGGAGTAGATGGCCATATCCTTCTCCCATTGTTTTTGTGGTGCTGGGAGTCGAACCTGGGACCTCAGAGTCTGCAGAGTGGTGCTCTACCAACTGAGCTAAGTCCCAGCCCACATGCTACTTAGTCTTGCCTATTTTTTGAACTCTATATAAATGTTCTCACCATGTATGTATTTTTGTGACCTACTGTTTTTGCTCAGTGCTATATGTCTGTAATTCAATAATTTTTATGCTTACAGATTTGGTCCATTCCTTGTCATTCCACTGTATTCCATTTTATGAAGTTACAGAAGTCATTCATCCATTCTTTTATTGATGGAGCAGCATGAGTTCTGAAATTGATGCTAAACATGCTTTTACCATAGGGTTGAGGGAGGTTGTCTGTCAGTCTAGGCTGCTGTCACAAAGTGCCTTCAAGGGGGTAGCTTCTAAATAACACAAATTATTTCTCAAAGTTCTAGAAACTGTGAGTGTGAGATCAGAGTACCAGCATGGTTGGGCTCTGATGAGGGCCTTACTTTGAGCTGCAGACTGCTGACTTCTCATTTCATCCTCACACAGCAGAAAGAAGAGGAGAGGACTCTCTGGGGCCCCTTTTATAAAAGCTCTAATCCCTTCATGGGAACTCCACTCTCATAACCTCCTAAAGGCCCCACCTTCTAATACTATTATATTGGGAGTTAGTAGTTCAGCATATGGATTTTGGAGGACATAAACATTCAGTCTGTGACAGTAGTGTTTATTCAGATGGGATAAAGACAAGATAAGGTTAAGGAGACCTAGGTGATTAGGCAGAAGAGAGTATGAAAGAAATAACGTGGGAGTAAACCAGGCACTTGTTTCCATTCACACAATGGTCTCAACTCTTCCTTGGGCAAGCGGTTTCACTATTCTCAGAAGCATTTTTGCAGTAAAATAAAATGTTGGCTGAGCCTCAAGTGTCCTTCTAAGATAACCCTTTATTTCGTCAAGTTATTCACTTATTTCACACATAGTGAGCAGCTACTAGTTGCCCCTATGGCTAAAGATTCAGTGGGAAATAAAGCAGTTAGGGGGCTGCCGTCCCAGAACTTTCAGACTCCAGGAGGTGCCAGAGAAAGAAGTCGAACACAAAAAAGTTGGTGTTTGTCATTGTTGTTGTCCTCGTCATCTGTTGATTGCTGTTTTGTTTTTTAATATTGCACACTGTTGTTGTTGTTGTTAGGTGCCGTCGAGTCGGTATCCGACTCATAGCGACCCTCTGTACAACAGGGGAAACACTATTGTCAGTGCTTCTCTGCTGTTCATAGGGTTTTCAATAGCAGATTGATTTTTGGGAGGGGGTTGCCAGGTCCTTCTCCCAAGCCTACAGCTTCTGGTGTTCCCAGGCGGTCTCCCATCCAGGT
>VMDO01021617.1:12814-35183 GCA_007922755.1 Pedetes capensis | reverse complement strand
ATTTCATGTGATCCCATTTATCTATTCTTGTTGCAATTTCTTGAGCAATTGGAGTCCTATTAAGGAAATACTTTCCTATGCCTATATGATGGAGTGTATTGCCTATCTTGCCTTCTATAAGTTTTAAAGTTTCTGGTTTTATGTTGAGATCTTTTATCCATTTTGAGTTAACTCTCGTGTATATTGAGAGATGCGGGTCAGCTTTCATTTTTCTGCATGCAGATGACAATGTTTCCCAGCACCATTTGTTGAAAAGGCTGTCCTTTTTCCAGTTTACTTGCTTTGCTCCTTTGTCGAAAATCAGGTGGCTTTAGGTGTGTTGAGGTATTTCTGGGTCTTCTGTTCCAGATGTCTTCGGACCTATTTTTGTGCCAGTACCAAGCTGTTTTTGCAACCACTGCCCTGTAGTATAGCTTGAAGTCAGGGATTGTGATTCCACCTGCATTAGATTTGCAGCTTAAAAGTGTTTTGGCTATACGTGGTCTTTTGTGGTTCCATATAAATTTTTAGATCATTTTTTCTATTTCTGTAAAGTCAGTCAGTGGAATTTTACTGGGTATTGCATTAAATCTATAGATTGCTTTTGGTAGGATAGCCATTTTTACTATATTAATTCTCCCTATCCAGGAGCAGGGGAGGTCTTTCTATTTTTCAGTATACTCTGCTATTTCTTTCTTTAACATTTTGAAATTTTTCTTATGGAGATCTGAAGGGTCTTTGGTTAGATTGATTCTAAGGTATTTAATTTTTTGGTGGGCTATCATGAATGGTATTTTTCCTGAAATTTCCTTTTCTTCCTATTTGGAATTGGTGTAAAGAAAAGCTAGTGACTTTTGTGTGTTAATTTTGTAGCCTATGACTTTGCTGAAGGAGTTAATTAGTTCTAGAAGTTTTCTGGTTGAGGTTTTGGGATCTTTCAGATATAGGATCATATCGTCTGCAAATAAGGATAATTTGACCTCTTCCTTGCCAATCTGTATCCCTTTGATTTCTTTCTCTTGTCTGATTGCTCTGGCCAGGACTTCGATTACTATGTTAAATAGAATAGGAGAGAGAGAACATCCTTGTCTTATTCCAGATCTAAGAGGAAATGGTTTCAGTTTTTCTCCATTTAATATAATGTTGGCTGTAGGTTTGTCATAAATGGTTTTTATGAAATTAAGGTATTTGCCTGTTATACCTATCTTCTCCAGCATTTTTATCATGAAAAGGTGTGGCACTTTGTTGAACGCCTTCTCAGCATCAATTGAGATAATCATGTGGTTTTTGTTTGCCAGTTTTTTGATATGCTGGATTACATTAATTGATTTCCGTATGTTAAACCAACCTTGCATCTGTGGTATAAATCTCACTTGGTTATGGTGGATAATCTTTTTTATATGCTGCTAGATTCTGTTTGCCAGAATTGAGACAGGGTCTCACTAAGTTACACAGATTGCCTCTGGTCTTGAACTTGTGATCCTCCTGCCTCTGCCTCCTGAGCCGCTGGGATTATAGGCAGGCGCAACCGGCTCCTACTAGTAATTTTTTATATTGTGTATAGTGTTAGGCGTCTCCAACCAGAGAGAATCTAGTGTCTCTTTATGTCTTCCCTAGCATGAGATAAAAGCCTGCAGCCATAGCCCTGTGGGATCCGATCCTGTCAGATCTTGGAAGATAAGCAGGGTCGGGCCTGGTTAGTACCTGGATGGGAGACCGCCTGGGAAAACCACAAGCTGTAGGCTTGGGAGAAGGACCTGGCAACCCCCTCCCAAAAATCAATCTGCCATTGAAAACCTTATGAACAGCAGAGAAGCACTGACAATAGTGTTTCCCCTGTTGTACAAAGGGTCACTATGAGTTGGATACCGACTCAACGGCACCTAACAACAACAACAACAAGCATGATATAGGAGACTGAGTCCATATGAACTATCTGGGAAATACTTGCTTAAGTGCTCTTCTACCCTTCACCACCCCAACCTACTTGTTGTTGTTGTTGTTAGGAGCCGTCGAGTGGGTATCCGACTTATAGTGACCCTACACACAACAGGCGAAACACTATTGTCAGTGCTTCTCTGCTGTTCATAGGGTTTTCAATGGCAGATTGATTATGGACGGGTTGCCAGGTCCTTCTCCCAAGCCTGCAGTATCTGGTATTCCCTGGCGGTCTCCCATCCAAGTACTAACCAGGCCCGACCCTGCTTAGCTTCTGAGATCTGATGGGATCAGATGCCACACCACAGGGCTACAGCTGGAGGCCTCCAACCTACTTAGTCACAATTAATTTGTAATTGTTTCTTCAAATCTCTATTCCCCTAAAGCAAAGGAAAATGAGAACTTTAAGTGCCTGAAGTCAGTGATACACAAGAGGCCCTAAGCAAATAAGCTAGTTAGTAATGAACTATGATTTAGCCAATGTCTATCTAAAAACATCCTCCACAAAGTAGTTATCTCAATATTTAGCTAAATGATTTATCTGATGAATAAAAATCACAAACTACCGGCTAAAGTAAAAATGTATGATATATTTGAAGCACTATTAGTTGATGTTTAAGAAGTCTTCCTTACACGTCATTTTTTTTTTGCATTTTTATTTTATGCATGCTACCCAAAAAGGGAAAAATGGCCCTACACAAGTAGAAAACAACTAAAGCTAAGTGAGTAAAATTTAGTTTAATCATGATGGCAGTATAAATCATATTTTCATTTCCTATGCCAATTGTATAAAGAAAAAAGCAAATTTACTTAAAAATATTAAAGCATTCAATACACAACTGATATAATTTAAAAACACTGAAGTAATCTAATCCAATCCTATTTCCTTCACAGAAAAGAAGTGATATGGGGACGGACCTGATGACTCAGAGTAAGGTTTGAATTAGGTACAAAAAGATCTTTCTTTACACCTCAATTGGTTCTTGAGATCAATTTAATTTATCCTTAAACCAGGGATCCCTTTCCTAAAATAAATGTAAATACTATATTAATGAATACTTCAGCAGATAAGGGGCTGGGATTTAGCTCAGTTAGTAGAGCACCACTCTGCAATCTCTGTGGTCCTGAGTTCAATTACCACCACCACAAAAATGGGAGAAGGATATGGCAATCTACTCCCGAGGCAATCATGAAACAATAAGCCAAAAGAAAATATTTAATATTCAAGACCAAAGATGAACATGAACAGGTAGCAATTTTAACCTATTTCCTTCACTTTGAATCTTTATATTACATACAGAAAAACTAAAAGAAATATCAGCATGAATAAAGGATTGTCTACTTGGATGGGAGACTGCCTGGGAAGGCCAGGTGCTATGGGCTTGGGAGAAGTACCTGCCAGGCCACTCCCAAAAAACAATCAGCCATTGAAAACCCTATCAATACTAGAGAAGCACTGACAATAGTGTTTCACCTGTTGTACATACATTCGGTCGGTTGGTTGGTCGCTGAGTGGGACAATGACTTGATGGCACCTAACAACTTTAGTGATTTTAAGCTAAATGTCATAAAAGAGGAAGAAAAAGGATGTATATATGCAACATTTAAATTAACTTCTATCTCAATTATTATTTCAAGGGGAATAAATATATCTACCTGTCTAAAGAAGTTTGTATATTTAAGTGATATAAGTTCCTGGTGTATACTAGCACTTTTCTAGATTGTAAGTTCTGTAAAGCATATCAAAAGATAAGATAAACTGTATCAGTCCATATGGAAATAATGGGAAGAATGAACCATGCTGAATCTCAAAATGATGCACAATAAACTTGCCTTATTGGAAGGTAGAGATATTACGGTTACAAGTTGTCACAAAAACTTTTACTATAATATAATTCTGGAATGGCTGGACCATTAGTTCAACTCAATACATGGAATTTCTAATATTCTGAAGACCACACACCATTTTACATGAGTGGTCTTCAGAGTATCAGAAATCCCATATATAACATTGAGATAATGGTCCAACTATTTCAGAATTTAGAAAAGAAGGATGAGAAAGGCACAAATATTTGGAGGCATTAAATGGCTGATTTCTACAACCCCATAACCTTGACAGAGCCAGAAACATTTGCATGTATACCAGAATATACTACTATAGTTCTGAACACCAAAAGTGTTCAAGGAATATTTGTGAATTATGTTGGAATTTCTCTTAGCAAAGAAAAAAATGTTAACTGTTATGTGTGTGTATAATTTTTAAAGATTATATATATATGAATATGAAAGGGTTGGGGTTTAGCTCAGTTGGTAGAGTGCTGCTCTGCACTTTCTGAGGACCCAGTTTCAATCCCCAGCACCACAAAAGTAGGAGAAGGATGTGGCAGTCAACTCCTGAAAACAATCTCAAAACAATCACCCATTGAAAACCCTACGAGGGTCACTATGACCTAACAACAACAACAATATACGTGAAACTCTTAAAACTTTTGTACATCAGAAAACACAAAATGAGCTAGGAGGGGTGGTACACAGATGTAATCCTAGCAACTCCTGGGAGCCTGAGGGAAGAGGATCATGAGTTCAAGGCCAGAGGCAGCCCAAGCAACTTAGCTAGATTCTGTCTCAAAATAAGAAAATAAAAAAGAGGCTAGCAGATGCAACTCAGTGGTAGAGCTTGCCTAGCATATGTGAGGCCCTGGAATCAACACCCTAGTACTACAAAAAACAAACAAAAACTATAAGAAGCAAATTTCAAATGGAATCAATATATTTGAAACATACATGATATATATAAAATTGATATATTATATATGTATGTTGTGGCAAATGAATATTGAAAGACAAAACAGATTAGTGAGTGGTCATCAGAATAATTCTCCAGAGATACAGGCTTTTCAAAGCAAAAGCATCTAATAATGAAATTGCTTTATTCTCCTCTGGAACTAGAAAAATAATTTTTCCTTCCTTAATTTTTCATAAAGGTCATCCTTCTATAGCTTTCCATCACTCTTTTTCTATCTGTAATACTGGTTGCCTGGGCCAGGTGCATAGCTCCTGTCCTTCATTATTCTGTGCTCAATCCTCCATTTCTGAAGCCCCGTATATTTCTTGTTCTTGCCTAATCCTTCATTTCCCTGATGGACACACCCTTGAGTAGTATATCTCAAAAGCATAAAGTTAAAAATCAAGTTTCATAGTATATGCAGCATTTCTGGTCCAACAGCATTTATATAAACATATTTAAATGCACAAAGTGGCACTACATTGGTTTTGGATTCCATTTTTTTCACATTGAAATATCAAAGCACACTGCTCAAAAGAGCATGAATTTACAGCATATAAAAAATGAAAAAAGAAAGAGGAACATTAAGGATTTAAAGAATGAGAATACAAAGCCAGGTGCAGTGGCGCACACCTGTAATCCCAGCGGCTTAGGAGGTGGAGGCAGGAGAGGCAGGAGGATTGCAAGTTCAAGACCAGAGACAGTAACTTAGTGAAATCTTGTCTCAAAAAGTAAAATAATGGGCTCAGGGTGCAGCTCAGTAGTCCAACACCTGCAGAGCATGCAAGCGTGAGGCCCTGGGTGCAACCCCCAGTATCGCAAAAAAAAAAAAAAAAAAAAAAAAAAAAAAAAAAAAAAAAAAAAAAAAAAAAAAAAAAAAAAAAAAAAAAAAAAAAAAAAAAAAAAAAAAAAAAAAAAAAAAAAAAAAAAAAAAAAAAAAAAAGAATGAGAATACAATAAAAATAAGTAGGTATCAGAAGAAAGAAATATGGAAAAGTACATCAATGACTAAGTACTGTAATGGCAATTCACTGAAGACATCTCATATGTATACCACCAGCTAAGTTAAGTTTCTATTATTAATAGAATGGGAGAAACATATCAAAAACAATTTTTAAAACTTTTTGAATTGTTATCTACATAAGCACAAGCTTCTAGAAACTAATAATATCTCGCTTTTAATTTGACCCACCAATCAGCTATGTGGTAACAGCAGGACTGACATGCCACATAATTATATGATTTACCTTACACACAAAAATGTCAGGGAAAATTCTGTGACACGGAAGAGTTTTAAGAAGGGTCTCTTCAACATTTGTCTATTCTGTCAATCACAGCATCTTTCATTCATTTGTATATGTCTACCTCACTTTGCTATGGGGCACTAGATAGCAGCAATTTGATTTTACACACCTCTCCTCTCTCTAACACTAGCACAAAGTCTGCAATAGCAGGTACCTGACAGGCACGTAAAAGTATATTGACTGGAAAATAGTAATTTTTGTTTTATGCATAAACACAAAATTAATAGCCAAATTCTCTTTTATCCTAAGAAAAATAAAAGGAGAGATGTGAGGAAGAAGGTACAATAATTTATGTATTTACTTAATACATGAATAGTATCCTTTTCAAGGATCACCACCGAAAACAATACAGAGTGAAGGTCTAAAAATCTTTTTTTTTTTTTTTTTGGTCCTGGGGTTTGAACTCAGGACCTTGCACTTGCATGCTTTGCAAGTGCCAGACCACTGAGTTGCACCCTCAGCCCATTTTTTTACTTTTTGAGACAGGGTCTCGCTAAGTTATGCAGACTGCCTGTGGTCTGGAACTTGCGATCCTCCTGCCTCCGCCTCCCGAGCTGCTGGGATTACAAGTGTGCGCCACCATGCCAGGCAGCTCTAAAAATCTTATAGAAACTCTAAATTTTCTTGTAATATACATTCTTTCACTTCACTCCTCTGAAACCAATGGACAAACTAATAAAAACAATCATTAGGTACTATTAGACACATGTCTCTCTTTATTCTTCAAGCGAGCTCTTCAGTATACACTTACATTTTACAGATCAGAAAAACTGAGATTCAAAGAAGTTACCTCACTTGCTGAAGATTAAAGAGAGTGGCAGAGATAAGACTCAAATTCACATTTGTGATCTTTTGAGAAACAAAGTAATTCTACTTTTCACTATAAGCAAAAGACTACTCCATTTTTGATTGTGACATTAATCAACTGAAGTGGAAATTTGTTCCACTGGTTTTGACAGTGGATATATTAATAGATCACAAAAATGAATTATAATTAATAGCATGGCTAAATAAGCTACACAACCCAAATTTTCAAGCAATTAGGACCCTGAAATATCAGACAGGTAAAAGAACCAAGCCAATTCAAAATACTACATAACTCCTAAATGTTCATGGGGTTAAATACAATGGGATACTACATGGTGCCTTAAACACAGTGTGTTTATGTGTAGAGATATGTCTTTGGTATCTTTTCCATTTAAAAAATATGATGATGTAGAAATTTCCATAATATAATTCTAATTGTGTTTCTCTCCTCTATTTCACAAAAAAAAGATAGTGAAGAAGGAAGTATGGATAAAAGAGGAATCAATAGCAGTTAAGAAGAATATGCTCCAAAGTGTTTATATTGGTTCCCTTTCTGGGAGGAAGGTTTAGGAAGAGAATGACTTTCATTTTCTACTATATACGATTCTGTACTACTTACATCCTTCGCAAGATATATGAATTTTCATAATATGAAAATGTAAAAGAGAGGCATTAAAAACTCTCTAGGCCTTTTAAGTACTTCACAAGTTATATTAAAGACTATTTTGTATTTGATATTTATAGAAAGAAAAAAGGCTTAAAGGAACCAGTAAGGCATTAATACTGGCAAGTACAGAAAAAAATTCTGGGAAATCAAAGTTAATTTGTTTCTCCTTTTATCTGTCATTTCGTCAAAGACTGTAGGGTTTCCTATTTCTATTATTTCAATATATGAAGGTACGGTTTTGTTCTTAAAAAAAGTAAGGAAATTAAAAAGAAATTCTTCTGATCTAAGGTTTTCTACCAGGTGAAAATTTCCACATATAAGATGTAAGCATTATTATGGCGCCGTAGCCCTGTGGAATCCGATCCCGTCAGATCTCGGAAGCTAAGCAGGGCCGGGCCTGGTTAGTACTTGGATGGGAGACCGCCAGGAACACCACGTGCTGCAGGCTTGGGAGAAGGACCTGGCAACCCCCTCCCAAAAATCAATCTGCCATTGAAAACCCTATGAACAGCAGAGAAGCACTGACAATAGTGTTTCCACTGTTGTACAGAGGGTAGCTGTGAGTCGGATACCGACTCGACGGCACCTAACAACAACAACAAGATGTAAGCATATGTGCATATAGAAATGGTTAGTATAATTTAACCACAACTCTCAACCATTTGTTACAAATACATCTAAGGGTTTACATTTTAAATCATTAAAAATACCTTCTACATGTAATCAAACAAGTTTGTGAAAATTAAAGTCTCATTTACAATGTTATGAATGACACTCACAGAGTGGTGTGACAATTATACAATAGTACCCATGATCCTGCCAGGACACATAAGGACATTCACCACAGTTTCATATCTGATGGCAAAAAACTGAACAAAGCGTTAAGTTTTCAGAAATAAGAAAGGGTCAAGTAAACTATGGTATATCCATATAACGGAATATTATGAAGACACGAAAAATAATGTAAATGTATTGATATAGAAAGATACTAATGACACTGTACATGAAAAAAGCAGCTCACTGAACAGCATTTAATATCATGTAACCAATTTGACTTAAAAATGTACATGAATAGGAAAAGCATGGAAAGATATAACAAAGTATGAATAGCAATTCTCTCAGCATAAGTAACTTTAAAAACTCATCTACATTCTCTACATTTAGCAGCACAAATATGTTTTTTACTGATTTTTTAAAATTACAACTATAGGAGTAAAATGAAACAAAGATATTATATCACAGTAGTTTGCTAGTTTTTAGTTTTCAAACTACTTGACATGTAGGAGAAAAATTTGTCTTCCACCCCACACCCTAAGAGACTTATGTAGCATACACTACATAATTCTAAGTTTTTTTACTTTGTATCTTTATTAGGTATATTTCAAACTGTGCTAACACTGTAGATGGCAGTCTGTTGTGAGATTCTGAAGATTAGTTGTTAGTAAAGTGCTGTTATTGACAAAAATACACAACTGAGAGATCAACCCACCTACCTGAGCTCCTCTAACAGAGTAGTACTCCTGGAAGGAACTATGGGGGATTTTTGCCCAGAGTAGTTCACTTTATAAATGGATTAAGTAGGAAATTCTGGAACAACCAATTTCCTATATTGAAGCTTTTTATCCAATTTACTATTAAGTATGCTATCAAGCACCATTATCCCCTTTTACTGCATTTTTCCACTAGCAGCTTTTCACCACAAAAGCACCCCCAATTCCTGGAAACCAAGAAAGGAGGCTTTTTTTCTTCATTATATTTTATGTGTCCAGGAAAACTGCCAGTAGGAGGCAGCAATGACTGACTGTGGCAACAGCGGCGGCTCTACTCTGCACAGTAGTTAGCTGCTGGCTTCATTCTTCTGTCATTATATAAGCAAGATGACACTGTTCTCTAATCCAGCCAAAGCTGATAAGTACCATCAACCTGTCACTTCCTACATTTCAAATTCTAACATCACAGCATCAAAGAGTTTTTACATTTCGATTTCTTTTGCTGGCAGCAGCTGGTAGCCTCTCATTCTCCCACGGTGTTCTAATGCTGCATTTGCACACCGGGGTTACTCCCCGACTGAATAGCAGGTCATCCCCTGCTCACTGAGCTCATCTGTGGCCCATGTGCTAGGCAATTTAGATCCAATCAGCCCTTATTTAGCTCAAGAGTAATGAGCAGCATAGTGACACAGACTTAAGCCTGACCCTCAGGACACTGCTCATCAAGCAGTAAAACTGTGACAAAATCATTCATCTTCCACCCGCTGGCAAGAAATAATACTCGCACTCACTGTATTACTTTTCAAGATAAAAAAAAAAAAGTCCTGAATTTTCATGATGTGAGACATTAATTTGCAGAAAGCTGAATTCCCTTAAACCCCCCTGTTGCTATGAGCTCACCAGGGGGAAATAGGCCTTAGGAGACTGAAATGGAATAAAGAAAATTGCTCCAGCTTTCTTTTCATTTTAAATAAGCCTTAAATCTGACAAGAGATATCCTAAAGAGAGAAAAATATATATCTTGTAAGGTAAAGAAGAAACAATTGAAATTAAGAGTTTCAAATGCTAGTTTCACTCCTTACTTGTTCTCAATTTTGTTAAAATGTAAATAAATAAAATTTGAAAAAGCAATTACTCACCCTTGTCTATAAGGTAGATGGAAAAAGGTAAGGCTGTTCCTTCTAAAGAATATGGTGGCAAAAGTAAATCCATATCATAAAACAAAAATGTACAGATGTTTTGTATAAAACACATGTTAAAGAAAACAGATTTAGGGTAATACCAGAAGATATGGAGGATAGCTAGGAATATTTTTAAAATATTTAAAAATACTTATAATTCATTATAATGAATTTATTTTCCCACAATTTATAGTACCTTCTGAGGTTTTATTAATCCAACAATAATTAATTATGGCAGTAATTAAGGGAGTTTTTTTTTCCCTCACTGACACATCACATCCTTTAAAAAAACATAGTTGGTGGCTTATTGTACTACCTTTATTGGGCATGAATGTTTAAATTTTATTTGTTTCCTCTGAATACTTCTCTTGTATAACCAAATGTCATAATGCCAGTTTATCTCATTGAGTTTCTTTAGATTTAGCCTACTTACTGAAGTCACAATTTCAGGTGTTTTTACCTGTTCCATAGTTGGAAAACAGTTAACTTTTGCAAACCAGTCACGAATGGGATTTATCAGTCTTCAATATATTTATTATGACAACATGTCTTTGGTTTAAGAAACAGCACTGTGTGGTGCCAGGTTAAGAGCACAGTACTGATGCCTTCCTACAAACTCATTGCTGAATTTCATCTAAAGTTTTAAAGATCTGGATGGTCTAAAACCTATAGTGAACCATGGGGTTCAAACAAGGAACCCCAGTGACATAAATAAGATTGGGAAAAGTAGCTTTCACCTCACTTCAACATCTTTTGATTTATTACCATTTGCTAAAGAGAAATATTCCAGTGCTTGCTGCAGAAAATAATCATGGCACTTCTATTCCCTAAACAACTGAGCTGATCCACTTTCAAAAGAATGAAATGGTTTCTTTACAAAGTATATTTATATTTTTCCCTGTCCTTTCATCCAATGTTCTTCACTTCAATTTTTGTTTCACAATGTTCTTTCTCCACTCTTCCTTCTTTTTCCTCTGCTATCATAAAAGGTAGATTTTTTAGGTTTCATCCCAGAAAAATCAGGTTTTTGGTAACTTCTAATTTTGATAATAATTATCAAGCAGAAAACAAATCACAAAGTTCCATTCATATACTTCTTGAAAGGAGTAATCATGAAAAAAACTAATGTAAAAGCTCCATTTACTTTACAATTTTCATAATTCTTGGGAATTATTGTTAAATATTAAATCTCACCTAGCTTATACCTGGATATTACAAGGCCAGGGACATAGCAAATAGTAAAAACTGAAGCTTGATAAGGGGAGGAAAACCCACGGAAGCTTTGGTATCTTTTCTTTGCACCCAGTGTTCTGAATTTCACACGTGGGCCCTGCCGTCAATCTGTTTTCTTAACATTGTGCAAGCATCACTCAATAGGCCTTTTCAATGCAGAATATTCGGTTCTGGGAAATTTTCTTAAATTATTTAACTGATTATTTCTTTTACTCCATTTTTCTCAGTCCCCTCTTCCAAATAACTTGCTTCTAATTTAACTCAGTACATACAATTTCTGCTTTTAGATTCAAAGAGTTTCTATAAACCCTGTCTCAATGGACTAGTTCTCAAACCTTCCAAAAAGGTAAGAAAGCTCAAAGACCCATTTGCTCCATCTGTATTTCAGGAGGAGAACAGTATGATGGTAACTACTGAATTGGAAAAATAAAATAAATATGGTCACAAAAAATTGTGCTCCAGTAGACACACTGAGTTCTGCTTTTCAATAACACCAAAACCTTTCAATTAACTGGGAAGAATGGATCTCCCAGCATCCTAGGGAGGTCGCCTCTGCTCAAGAATGCTTAGGAAGCAATGAACAGAGACAAAATTTAGGTTATGAATTAAATTGCTATCTTGAAAGCACAGGTACTGTTGTCTACTTTCGGTTGGATATTGACAAGAACTTTTGCATGAACAGGTAAAATTTAGGAGTAAGCATAAATTATTACCAAGTAAGGCTGATGACTGATACGGAATATGAAATGGTTAAAAAAAAGTGATAGGTTAAATAAACATCCAAGTTTCTTTCTCCTTTCTATTTTCCTAGTCTTTCATGTAATAAATACATGCATGCATATACTACACAGACTTATTTGATTGGATCAATTTAATATCTTAAGTGCCTATAATAATATCTGCTATCATAGAGGGCACTGAAAAATATTAGTTGAATGGGTTGAATAAATTTTTTTCACAAATATGGATACTCTGCAGAAAATAATTACAAGACAAAGTAGGAAGTGATATAGGACATTAGAGAGTTTAAAAATATTAAAAATTCCAAATGAACCTGAGATTCTTTAAGACTGGAGATGCATGTATAAGCACACACTCCAGAGAAGCTTACAGTGAAGGATAATATTGTTCAGATAAAATAAAGAAAAGTTAAACAAGGAAAACTATCACATATTAAATATACTTACACACTCCAGAGAAGCTTACAGTGAAGGATAATAGTGTTCAGATAAAATAGAAAAAAGTTAAACAAGGAAAACTATCACATATTGAATATACTAAAAGATTATGGTCCACGTCTTGGATATGTACAACATTTAAGTTAGTATTGCCCAACAATCTTTCTGCTATTCATTACAGTTGCCACTAACCAGATGTAGCTACTGGGGACTTCATGTTACTAGAGCTAGTGTAATAGACTTGAAATTGTATATATATAATTGTCCCACATAGCTGGTGGCTACCCTAGTGGATTGCAAAAATCTAAACAAAGGTTCTCTGAATTCCTATGAGATGGGTGTTATTTCACAAAGATGCAGCTCAAACTTAGAAAAGACTGAGTAATTTCCTATGATTGCAGTGTTAATAAGTGGAGGAAGGGTGACTGGAACTCATTTATTAACCTTAAAACCCTTGCTTTTTTTTACATTACACTTTGACAGTATCAACTACCAGGCACTGCTAGAAGTTTCTTAAGAAGCAGAGGCAAAAAGCACAACTTGCTATGCACAGAAGTTTACTATCTATAATACTGGCTGCTCTCTTATATAATGCTCTATGACTCCATCACCAGCTCTCATCTACTAATTTCTGAAACTACCTTTGTTATCAAATCCCCTAAATAGGTTTTTTATCCCCTATACTCTCCCACCTCACCCACATGCCTATGTGTCAGCCTTGACCATCTGACTACTGATTTTAACAACTACATTCATTCTGCAGATGTAATCCTTTTCTAATTAGTGTTTCTCACGTGGCATCAGCTTATTCAATACTCAGGTCTAGCTCAATTGTCCTGGCCATTAGCTGGTCTGAACTCTCAACTAGTTTGATAAAAAATTTAAACAAAGGTAAGAAATACTTGGAGATTTCTTAAAAATTAGTAGTTCCATCTAACTAAAGTAAGGAGAATCACAAGAAAAAGTTGCAGCTGTAGGGAAAGACACTGTGGACAGCTTTGAAAACAATAATAAGAATCTATAACTTTTTTCTGTGTCCATCAGGATGTCACTAAAATGTTAAAATACAGATCGGTATAAGCAGACTTGTTTTCAAAGATGATAAATGTAGCAAAAGAATATGAAATGAGTATAAGCAACAAAAGAAAAATAAACAGGCCTTTATCAAAATTAAAATATTTAGTATAAACTAGGTGAGATTTTTTTAACTTTTTGAGACAGGGTCTCGCTAAGTTACACAGACTGCTTCTGGTCTTGAACTTGCAATCCTCCTGCCTCCACCCCCCAGCAGCTGAGATTATAGGCACGCACCACCTCACCCGGCTGGCTAATTGTTCTTTGAGAGTGGACTGCCAAGTCCTCCTCCCAAGCCTATAGAATCTGGTGTTCCCAGGCGGTCCCCCATCCAAGTAGTAACCAGGCTGACCCTGCTTAGTTCCCAAGATCTGACAGGATCAGATGCCACAGTGGTACAGCTGCAGGTAAATTTTATCTTATGTTATCTTAAACTAATCACTTTACACTTAAGCAAGGAGGGCTCATATCTACACAGCATATTTGGTTAGAGAATAAATGATCCAAATATTAAATCCTATAGATGAAAAGCTAAGTAGATAGTCTATATTAATAAAATACAAAAAAGAAAGCAGACACTGCCATGAATTAATTATATTACTGCATGCAATTATAAAGTATATAATAGAAATATAGTATCATGCAAAATTCTAGCCCATTAAAGAGTAAATAAGTTCAAAATACTAATTCACAGAACATATGTAAATAGTTGAAAAATAGGTGAAATATTTAATGATTGAAAAACCTTAGCCCGTGTGGTGGTGCATGCCTATAATCCCAGCAACTTGAGAGACAGAGGCAGGAGGATTCCAAGTTGGAGACAACAGGCAGTCTGCATAATTTAGTGAAAACTCTGTCAAAAAGTAAAAAAAAATGAGCTGAAGGTGCGGCTCAGTGGTACAGTACTTGCAAAGCATGCAAGCATGAGGCCCTGAGTTCAATGCTCAGTACTGGAAAAAAAAAAAACAACTTGATATTCATATTTTTATTTTTGTACATTCCTGAAATATTAAGATTTACACTACACTGTCTTAGAGATACTTATGCTATTTCTGAAGCAACCAAAATTTCCATGGCAGATGGATCACTCTTAGTAAACAACATATCCCTCCTTGATTTTTCAAATAATAACTGGTAATATATTTTCCATAGAACACACTCATGTACTCCCTACTAAGTTATTAGAACCCCCCTAAATTTGTTCCGTATTACATACAAGGAAACATCAGAGACATTTTGGGCAAATTGGAATAAAAAAGACAAACTATGGAAATAACTCATTTGACTATTTTAAAAATCCTATCTAGTTTCAGATTTATTTGTAGTTAACTGTTTTTCAATAATTAGAGCTGTAACCCATTCATACTAATAAAACACCCAACAGCAAAGGGAAGAAAAAGACTGCATGCTTTCAAGGGTATCCTTTCTGTATTTCCTGAAATACCATATAAATTATTTGTCATAGCAGATCCTTAAGAGCTAGTTCCTCTTTTCCTACCTACTTTTCTAATTAGGCATCATCTAGTTCTGCCACTGAAGGAAAGAAAAGAAAAAACCGTTTAGAATAAATATACCATAACAATAAAGCTATTGAGTAAGGAAAATATTTCTGGGGAATAATAAACACAGATCTGCACACATACACAGCCCTCTCTTGCTAACACCATAACATATACATATAATGAATAGATGATCCTCTAACTGCATTGGGAGAGGAAAAAAAAGAAATTTTCAAAATATATTTTGAAGCCAGGGAAAAGAAGCTTAATTGTTTAAGGAGTTATACTTTAACACACAGCACTTCAAAGAAACAAAATTGTAATTAGGTTATCATCCCTTGTGAACTATTTCTCAGTCTCAACATTTAGCATTTTAGGCAAGTTCTCAAATACCTTTAGATTTTTTTGAAACTAGGCTCTTGTTTAATACAAAATAGGATGTCAGTTGATCAATATCCATTTGGCTTAAATTTGTAAGTCCATAACTTCCCTTAAGTGTTAGAACAAACAGGTACAAGGCCTGAAAATTTATGGTTTCTTTTTAAACTCTAAACGATATTTGCAGATGCCAAAAGGCATTTTGAAATCACTCACTCTTACATCAGAAAAAATGAAAAGGGGGATGGGGAGGAAGGAGAATCTCATGAGGCCTTATATGCCAAGTTTTTGCCCAGAGCTAATTTTCATAGCTGTTATAAAACCCTGAAAATAGAGGTTTATAATAAAAATGGTGACAGACCCTTAACTATGGCAGCACAAATGGATATAATTAAAGAAAAACTTTTGGCTACCCCTAACTCCACAAATGAAAGACTGCCATTTTTATTGTGACCTCATATAAGTGAGAACTAGAAATATGATTCCAGAAAGGTAATGTGAAATGTTAAAGATGACTGCTAAAACTATTTGGCATTCGAAGTTTTAAACATGGGCAGTTAGTTAACATAACCAAGTCAGTATTTTCATAATGCTACTTAATCAGCAATAAAGAATGCTCTGGTGAGCCATCAGCTCCAGTTAGCAGAAAGTGGCATATGAAGTTATTATTTCTTAACAGCCTAGAGGGAGCTGCTGCTTCTTTTAATCAGTGATCTTAGCTCCTTCCCACCTATAATTTCTGTGTCATACAGTTATAAAACTATTACCCAGTTCAACACATACACAGATCCTACACACACATTTATGCAAGGACTGGTACCTTATTCCCACCTGAATTTGAAAACAGAAAAGATTGTTATGGTAAAGAATTTCATTCTTTTCCTCAACAGGGACGCAGCCAGGAATAAATATCATCAATCTACGTAATCCATCTATCCTACCTGCACCAAAAGTCAAAGAATTCAGCTCTGTTCTCAACTTCAAAGGAAAAAAATGCTTACCCTTAAATTTTTAACAGCTATCCAAAGTGTTTTTAACCTTTCTAATAAATTAATGTTATACAGCACATTTAAAAAATGGTTACAAAAAGATCTTCAATCAAGTTCTATATTTTCAGTTAAGAAATCAGGAACAAATCTGTATGCTCAAATACCTAAAGAACTTTTCTTGTTTCCTCTCCTTTCTCTTTTCCTTCCTTCATTCTTTTCAAGGTAATGCATGATTTCTGGGGATTTCCCCCAAAAGATCACAAATGAAATGCTAGTCTGTTTTGATATCTGCTTTGTAAGTGGTAAAAGCTGATGAGATAAAAACAAAGTATCCAAGTCAGAGTTCCTCTTATTATATACTGTAATTAGTTTCAATGGAGATGTACAAAAATTACTATATAAGCTTCCAAAATTAAAGGACAGCAGAGCCTAACATGTAACAGCATTAATAAAGACTTGTAGCCAGGTGTCATGCTATAAACTATAATCCCAGCCATTTGGGAGGCTGAGGCAGGAGGATCATAGGTTTAAAGCCAGAGGTGAGGGTGCAGTTCAGTAGCAGAGTGCTTCCCTAGCAAGCACAAGGCCATGGTTCAACCTAAAGTACTACAGAATAAATAAATAAATGAATAAATAAGTCTTGCACATTGCTGCACCATTTTTGTTCACCTCTTTGATTTCATATTTCTATTGAAACTGCTCTATAATTGTGGCAATACAAGTTATACACAATTTGATGTTCTTTGATAGGAACTATTTTCATAGTTGAGCAGTAGAAAATACAGCTGTGCAAGGAATCAAATGTTATCAACATAAATATCTATATCCTTTTCTCATAGGATAGCCTTGAAGATAAACAGTATATATCCCTTCTCTCAGTTCCAGAGGATAGCAAACTACAAACTCAGTCCAGATCCAGTTAAGAGAAACTCCTAATATAACTTACTTTTACCTTACATAATCTAGTCTTCATTACCACCTTGGATTCCTACCTCTGTACTTCTGAATAGTGATCCCATAGATTAACAGAGACATACGGTAGCTTAAAGTACTTTCAAATAGTTTTTTTTTTAATTCTTGAAATAACTTGGCTTTAATGCCAAAAGACTTCTAGTAAATAAAATTTTAAAGAGCAAAATTTTGTTCGTATTGTAAGAAGTGAAATTTAGATGGTTAGCATAATGTCAATAAAAAATTATTATAAATAAAATGTGATTTAGTTCTCTCCACAGTTCTCAGTTAACTTTCCAACTGATACATAAACTTACAAAATTATAAAAACAAACAAAAGTCCCTCAATAAGCAACTATTCTTTTAGTAGCAAAAGGAAAAGGTAAAAGCACTCAGAAGTACATGAACAGTGGTAATAATTTCAGATTTGCAAATAGTTTGCAGATTTCATTTGTAATTACTTCCATTTTATAAAAAAATGTAGTGATGAATTAGGTTGAATTTAATTACTTATAAACTATCATAAAGATGATGTAGGAAGGCAGCTGTAGTGCAGTAGGTTGGAATACGAGTGCCAATTCTGAAATTTAACTAGGTTATTTTAGGTAAGCCACAAAAACTCCCCATGTTTCCATTCTTTCATTTATAAATAGGAATAACAGCATTAGTAAAGAAATAAAGACGACCGTATTTGTAAACTATAAATTTTTCAAAAATTAAAAAATTATTTTGTGTTCCTAGTTACTACTTTTGAAAAATTACCAAGTTCCAGTAAGCAGCTTCAAGAACAAATATTAGTGAATAAATATGAAATAAAGAAAAAATATTTTGCTTTCTGGGTATTTCTATTTTTAAAGACTCTCCAACCTTAAAAATAAGTATCATTTTCATATCAGCAAACTACCATTACCATTTTTAACAAAGTCTAATGTTTTCTTAGAACACATTTTTTTCTATGTATACTCCATATAATGATCTAAAAATGAAAATAGAGATTTTTCTCATATATTATCACAAACAGTAAAAATTGATACAATTTTTTAGGTAGGAAATTTGGTAATATCCATCCATATTTAAAACACATACACATCAATTCATTCTTAGGAATTCCTACAGATATATTTCCATAAGTACATAGAGATGCATGTATGTATAAAGATATTAAATAAAAATTTGTTACAATAAGCAAGGCATGGTGGTGCACACCTGTAATCCCAGCACTCCACAGGCTGGGGCAGGAGGATCAACATGAGTTGGAAGCCAGCCTGGTCTACGTAGCAAGTTTCACCTTAAATTAATAAGAACAGATGAACATAAAACTACATAGAGTCTAATGAGGAGTGAAAACTTATGGATAAACCAAATAAAGTAAATTAAGTTACTAATAAACTTGGTAATAAATAAATTTCAAAAATTTGGAAATTCTGCCAAGTTTGTTTGTTGTTAGAGGGTGTCAAGTTGGTGTCCCACTCATAGCAACCCTACCTACTACAGGTGAAACACTACTGACAGTGCTTCTCTGGTGTTCAGAGGGTTTTGAATGGCTGATTATTTTTTGGAGTGGGCCACTAGGTTCTTCTCCCAAGTCTACAGCACCTTGTGTTCCCAGGTGGTCTACCATCCAAATATAACCAAGCCTGACCCTGCTTAGCTTCCAAGATCTGACGGGATTGGATGTCACAGTGGTACGGCTGTAGGTTTTGTGCCAACCTTGTTGCTATTGTTGTTGTTGTTATTAGGTGCCGTTGAGTCGGTATCCGACTCATAGTGACCCCCATAGGGTTTTGAATGGCTGATTGTTTCAGAATTACCTCGGGAGTGGATTGCCACACCCTTCTCCCATTTTTGCAGTGCTGGGAATCAAACTCAGGACCTCAGAGAGTGCAGATCGGCACTCTACCAACTGAGCTAAATCCCAGCCCCCCATGCCAACCTTAGTACCTCTGAAAAGCAGATGCTGCTTTTGTTATGTGGTATTAGAAAAGAAGCAGTGTCTTCATTGACTACAGATATGATGTCAAATAACATTTTTCTATATATAATTTCTATACTAAGTACACTGAGTGGTAGTGTCTAACTTATTAAGAACACATACTTAGCCAGGCACAGTGGAGCATGCCTGTAATTCCAGAGACTTAGAAGTCTGAAGCAGGAAGGCTGAGAGTTTGAGGCCAGATGCAGTCTATAAAATTTGTTGAGACTCTGTCTCAAAATAAAAACTAAAAAAGGGGTGGGGTTGTGGCCCAGAAGTGAAGCATTTGCCTAGCATGAGCATGTCCCTGGGTTCAACCCTCAGCACTAAAAGAAAACAAGAACAAAATCAAAAAACCTACAAAACCAAAAAACCTACTTGAATGGAACAACTGAAAAACTGCTATATGAAAAGGACCTAAAAGCAATAAATATTATAACTATTGTTCTTATCCATCATTAACTTTGGGTTTGAGTGTATCCACATTTAATGTTTCTTCATAATTTAAATAGATCTAAAAATAATGTATTTTTGTATGGGTGACTAATGTTAGAATAATCCTATGTTTAGTTTCAGAATACACAGATTTAGTAAGAAGGATCTGATGCATTTGAGGCTAAAATTTTCCAGCAAAATTTAAAGAAACTTTTTTTAAGTAGTACAGTGTTGTCAAAACTTCAATACAGGCACAAAATTCCATATTCTTCAGTAAAAGTCACCTCAGATTTGAGCTCACGATCCTGCTTAGAATACCCATTAACATACACTCTTTTTCCTAGAGATAGTAGAAAGAAAGAGCTAAGATGCATGGCTCTGGAATTCATCAGAGCTGCGCTGAGTTTAATTTTGTTGCTTGTGCATGTATATTGCATATAAGCTTTCTTTTGAAGAACTATTGTTTGAAATTTCAGAAGTTTGAAAACTAATTATTTATGCCAATGTGGCAGTAAAACATAATCTTCTTTCTATATATTTCAAAAGTATGTCAAAGGAGAACTTTAATATAAAGTCAACATGCTGAGGACATTAAAAACATCAATTAATTAGCACATTGTTGAAAAACATACCTGATTCTGGCCAAAATAGCCTGTAGAAAGTCCAACACTGTCCTAAATTCAGATTCTCGACAGGCTCGTAGAAGCATACTAAATCCATCATTAAGCAGATTTTCATGGGAAGGATACAAGCAATTGCTGGTCTCAAACACTTCTTGAACACCATCAATGTAGATGGAAAGAAGTGTCCAGAGAGTATGTCTCTGTCCCATTTCATCACTTTTAGATACTAAGAATTCCTTTGCTTTTTCTTGGAACTCACATGAAAGTTTCTCAGCCAAAACACCAATGTCCAGATTTTTCTGGGCATACATCAAGAGGAATGCCATTTGACCCTTCCAAATGAGAGCTCTCTGAGATGTTATAAAGGCAGGTTTGAGGAAATTCAGGAGGTCTAAAACATGACTTGCTACATCTTCTACCTCTGCAACAGCTGCTAACAATAGAAAAAGGTTGAAAAAGTTCTGCAGACCAACTTCGGTTAGTTCTTCCATTCTTTTTTGATGGAATTTAGAATATATTCTGTAAAACGTACACAAGAAAAAAATTACTTAATAAAATTATTCCACTAACAAAAATCTTTTAAAATAAAATTTACTTACATACTCATGACAATCTCATTATTGTAAAGTTTTAGCTAATTCTTCCTTTTGATTTTGCCTTCTCACTTTTCTGCTTAGAAAACAAACTCTTGTAATACCCTTACCTTCAAACTTTCCAGTGATGCAGCAAATCATAAGTGAACTTTGGATTGAACAGTTTTCCCAAAGGACAGTAGAAATGCTCTTTTTGTAGTGTACATGTCTTTTCCTTATATATTTGAGTTCCCCATCACGTTTCTTTTCTTTCTTTTATTAGCAAGTAAGGAAGAATATATGTCATAGGATCTTAAAATGTTCCCTGAATGTCCATGTGGCTTGGTCAGCAGAGTGGTGCTACTGGGAGGTGTGGAACCTTCAAAAGGTGAGGCCTGGTAGAAGATCTTTAGGTCACTGTGTGAGTGCTACAAAGAGGATTGAGACCCTAATCCCAATCTCATTGGCGTTTTTATTCCCTGGACACAGGTGAATGTTTTTGGTTTAGCACACACTCCTGCCATGATGTGTCACCTTATCCAAAGCACCAGGGCCAAAGTAATGGAAAGCTAACAAAGTATGTAATCTTTTTAAGTACAATCTGATGTGGTCTTACAGAAATCTTAACTGGACAGTTTATGTAACAATTTTCCTTACACCATTTTTTCTTCCACTCCTCACAAAGACCTCTTCTTACTTATACCTTAAGACAATTCTAAATCCTGGAATACTTTTACCTACTTACAAAAGAAAACTTAAAATCTCTCACCAATAATACCTAATACAACTTAATAATTGATGTTGTTGTTGTTGTTGTTGGGTGCTGTCGAGTCATGTCAGACTCATAGCGACCCTCATAGGGTTTTCAATGGCAGATTATTTCGGGATTGCCTCGGGAGTGGGTTGCCACGTCCTTCTCCCATTCTTTGCAGTGCTGGGAATCGAACTCAGGACCTCAGAGACTGCAGAGCAGCACTCTACCAACTGAGCTAAATCCCAGCCCCAAAATAGTTGATGTACTTTTCTTTTATCGGCTAAGGGCTTACAATTGGAAATAACCTTGATTTCATACTTAAGAATTGTTAAGTTTTGTAACTTCTATAATGGGTTTTATTCGGGACAGAAATAATTAAAGCTCATGAGAGGTTAAATATTCATTTATAAAGAACTATGTGAGTTGGGCACAGTGGCGCACACCTGTAATCCCAGCGGCTCAGGAGGTGGAGGCAGGAGAATCGCAAGTTCGAGACCAGCGGCAGTCTGCATAATTTAGCGAGACCCTGTCTCAAAAAGTAAAAAAAAAAAAAAAAAAAA